>JAVXUP010003077.1:0-88777 GCA_033070095.1 Escallonia herrerae | reverse complement strand
GGGATTTCCTTAAGGATAAGAGCGCCCTCAAATCCAAGGCTGAATGGGTGACTGTGCTCGATGGAACTCAGGAAGGTGCTTATCAATGGGTATGTTACATCTTAACTTAATATGTTTATCCTCTCTGTGATGTTTACTTGCACTTGCATCATGTGATTTTGAACTAAGAGTTAGAAACAAGTAAGGCGCTTTGGTGATATAAGAACTGAGATATCTAGAAAGAGTTTGGTGGAGCTTTTTTTATTAGATGACTGATGGTGGGTTTTTCGAGAGAAAAAAGGATATATTTACAGATTAAGAAGTACCAAAAGATAAAGTACCAAGGAAAGTTATGTGGTGGGTTCTAGAGAAGGAGTACCTGCCAAGTATGTTAATGTGACTAAGGACATGTATGATGGGGCGACGACTAGTGTGATTGCAACCAATGATATGACTAGTGATTTTTTTCAAATGAGATTGAAGTTCACCAGGGATCAGCTTTTAGCTCTTATCGTTTTACTTTGGGAATGCATGACCTTACTAAGGATATGTTACCTGTGGATGATATTGTGTTAGTTGATTAGACTAGAGTAGGCCTGCAGGCTAAGTTAGAGACTTAGAGCTACGGAGAATTGCTTTTGAATCCAAAGGCTTTAGGATACTAAAACAGATCGAAGGGGCTTTAGTGAAAGACTCCAAAATTCTAAAGTATTTTGGTCGTAGAGGGAGATGACTCTCGCAAGCTTTTGCACGTATATGTTGTATGTAAATTAAGTAGGAAATTCTTCGCACAGTTTGGGTAGTTAGCTTATTCGAGTTGAAGAAAAAGCTTAGTGTACGAATGAAACTGATAAGAGACTTTTGTCCTATCAGCTCGGTGGGTTGTGTCTGCAAATTGATCTCCAAGGTTCTGTTCTTTCGGCTTCATTTAGTGGTCGGGAGGTGGTATTGGAGTCCCAAAATGCTTTCGTGGTTGGGAGGCAAATTCTGGATCCCGTGGTTGGCAATGAATGTGTTGATCCGCAGCTGCAAATTTGTTTCTCGGTTAACTTTATAAAATGGATGGAAAGATGGGTCTTGGTAGCAAGTGGCAAAGCTGGATATAAGTTTATATATCTGCCTTTAGATTTTCATTGATGGTTAAAAGGCATAACATGTGGCTTTTTACCTCTTCGAGAGGTTTGAGAAAATCCATTCCTCTTTCTTGAATTCTCCTTGTTATGGAAGCTTTTAGTCGGCTGTTGGATAGAGTGGTATAAGGTGGTTTCATCATGGGTTCTCCAGTGGGTAATAGAGACGGCAGGGAGTTATCAGTCACTTATTTAGTCTTTGCCAATGATACTTTGGTTTTGGTACATGTTTGATACATTGCAAAAAACGACATTATCCAATTGGCAGGTTGGATAATCTGGAAGGTCTGGTGGAGTGTTTTGGTTGCAAGCAGGGTTCAAGTCCAATTGCTTATTGTGGCCCCCCTTTGGGCTCTTCTTTCAAGGCTAAAGCAGTGAAAGATCTGGTGATTGAACTTTTAGAAATGACTATTGTCTAAAGGAGGTCGGTTAACTCTAATCAGAAGTACACTGTTGAGTCTACATTTTCTTTCATTGTTCATTATTCCGAGTTCTGTGGCCGAAAGGTTGGTGCAATCACAGCGGTTAATTTCCTTGGGAAGGCTCTGCAGAATATCCAGATTCACCTGGTTAAGTGGCATGAACCACTTCACCTATTAGGGCGTTTAGTTCTATGGAAAGTATTTTGGGGTCCAAATTAGGAATCTCTTATGGGAGACTTTTGATATATAGGCTTCAGTGAAGTCGATCTTGCTAGCTGGATAGAGATGCATGGAACAAGTGAGAGAATACATAAAAATCAAGCACTTTTCAACTCAATTCCTAGTTTCTCTCTTCCTTCAAGTTTAAAGCCTCCTTGTTTGTGTCTATGTAAACTATACTAAACAAATGATAATACTCTTTACCCATTTATTTATTCAAGCCGCTCCCAACCTTAGATTCTTCTAGTGCTTACGCTATCCCCGCTCCCGCCCCCGCTTTGTGCAACTAAGATCCAGATTCACCTGGTTAAGTGGAAAACAGTGTGTTCACCACTTCACCTATTAGGGCAGTAACTAGATAGTATGGAGTTAGTATTGGGGATTGGGGTCCAAATGAAGCCAGAATCTCTTATGGCAGACTTTTGATATATAGGCTTCAGTGAAGTCAAGATAACTTGGTATTAGATGGCATATTGATTAGTGCAGGGTGAATTAAAAAATATCGTAAAGGCAAAGGAGCTAAGTAGCACTGACACGGACACCGCGTCTGACACCGACACAGATGGGGACTCCGGACACTGCAATTTCTAGAAAAACAAAATTTCGGCACTGCAAGACACCGCTAACTTTCTTTGTATATTTTTTGTATGGGCATGCTTATATAAGTTCAAGACATTCCGCCCTCACAAAATAGTAAAACACCAACTAATAGACCACAAATAAATGCCGTACTTGAAGGCAAGTTACAAAACATAGATAACAAGGTAGTGCAAGATCCTATAAAAAAAGCCAAAAAGAAAACAAAAACGGCTTTCATTTCTCCTATTCACCAAGATGCAATCAAATCAATAGCCTCATCACGTTCATCCTCCGCTGGACCTCGATCATCAACCTCTTCCCTGCACACGTGCTTGAAGTTAGAGATTCTTCTTCTACATTAGATTGCTTTTGTCGAAGAGCCTCGTCTCCCTCTTGGTTAGGCAAAAGTCTTTTGAAATAAAAGGTAAGAATACAATTTACCATTAGGGTTTGACCTAGTATTTCGATTTATAAAACAACGGCAACTTTCCTAATAATCCATATGACCCTCAAACTAAGTTTGAAAGTTTGCAGTTCTGCCCCACAGGTGTTGAACACTTCTGCATAAGGTGACTGACACAGTGTTAGATAATCATAAACCAATAAGAAATATCTGGACACCACCAAGAGGTGTCCAACACGTGTACGGAGGTGTCCTAGGGGTGTCCAGATATTGGCAGGGGTCGGATACGGTACCTCGACCCTGGAGTGGTGTCTGTGATTCCTAGCAGAGGAGATACAGGCAGGAAAGTATTTTTATGCTGCCTGTATAATAGGACAAGTAGATTATGTAGGTTACACTGTAGCAACATTGAGCAAGGTTTATGGATTATATGAAATTTATAATAGTCCTCTGGCATGGCACGGTATTATTTGGAATTTTTGCCACAATTTCGGGCTTAAAGGTTTTGAACAGCTCGAAGAATATACTTGTGGAATTGTGCCGTGGAATTAATTTGAATATTTTCCTATGTCATTCCAGGTTACTATAAACTATCTTCTAGGACACCTTGGTAAGAAGTATTCTAATACGGTTGGAGTAGTTGATCTTGGAGGGGGATCTGTACAAATGGCTTATGCTATATCAGAGATGGATGCTGCAAAGGCTCCAAGGATATCAGACGGAGAGGATTCATATGTGCGGGAAATGTATCTCATGGGAACAAAATATTTTCTTTATGTTCACAGGTTTCTCTCTTCTGATTTCATTGATTGGTTTCTAAGGTCAAGATTTCTTTGGATATTATTTCATTGGAGCATATAAAAGATGATTAGATCTTAATTGCACATCAAAATGTTTATCATATGATGCGTATCTTATCATATGTGCTGCAAGTCAATTTTTTTCCACTTTTAGCATTGATCTCTTCAATACTTTCTGCATTTCTTGTTTCCATGTGGAACTTGTGGTTTATGCTTTGTTTGGATGTTTTGTAATGCCATGTTCTTGATAGTAGATAGTCAATCACTTCGGACCTACTGTTCGTCATTTTCGAGTATTGTAAGCAGTGAGTCTATAACAGCAAGTCTTCCTAAGTAACAAGCTAAGTATGAAACTAGATTATTTATATGGTGATACACTTTATTTAGCAACGTATTACTTTTTTCTTTTGTTTAGATATTATTTCCTATACTTATGAGAAATGCTAAATGGGTAAGCTCACTAAACGAGGCATGGCATGATATATAAAATTCAAACTAGGATTTGGATACAGAATACATTTCGATTAGATGACTATGCCGGGGAACCACTCATAGTTTTGGTTTGGCTATTTCATTACGTTTATAGAGCTTATGCCCTTTACTTCTAGTATGTCCTTGTATTTTACGGTCAATAATTCTGTTTCTGTTTCAGTAGAAATGTAATTATCATTTTTCTAACTTTAACTCTTTTTATATCTTGAACAAAGCTACCTGAACTATGGCTTATTAGCAGCCCGAGCTGAGATTTTGGCGGTTGCTGGAGGATCTGGCAGTCCATGCATCTTAGCTGGCTACCATGGTATTTCACATGTTCATTTCCATGAGGCTTTAATGTTCTGTTCATAGCAGTTCCTCAGGCTATTACATTTTTCCCTGTATGCCAAAGTTCTTATGATATATCTTACTAGTGCTGTTATATGATGGCAAAACTTTATATTCCAAATTTGCTCCTGCCATGAGGTTGTTGCTCACTGGAGGTTGTCGTACCTAAATTCTTGAGAGTAATTCTATTGTTCCCACCCTTGGTTCCAAAGTTGTCCTCTAGGTAGCACGGACACGACACCGAGACCGACCGGGACACCGGACACCGCAATTTCTAAAAAATCAGATTTTGGACACCGCATGACACTGCTGAATTTTTTAATATATTTTATTTTATACATATATTTGTATACATTTATAATAAAAATAACCATCAATTCGAGCAACTAAATTTCGTTCAAAAGGGATGAGAGAAAGCTAGCAACACGAATAGTCTTAAAAATAACAAGAAAGAAGGTAGCTAACAAGAAAGTAATTCAATGTCTCGACTGTACCAAGATTAGAGTCTCAACAGTAACGAGAGAGAAGGAAAAAAGACATGGCGCCAAAGGCATGAAGGAGAGTTTTTATATAGCCAGATGGATCTGTAAATAAGGTCGGAGATGTTGACCTTTCTTACTCCGGACTGGCAAACTTGGATGCTTTAGGTAACAAAAAGAAGGAAAAGAGAGAGATGAGAGAGAAAGAAGAAGGCACCTTTTGCTGGGTCGATTTGATTAGGGTTTGCCCTAAAAGTTCATTTCTAAAAAACCCCATATTTGTCCTTGGATTGGCCTAAAAGTTAATTTCTAAAAAATCCCAGATTTGTCCCTGAAATAAATTTGAAATACTGCACTTTGGCCCTATACTCGTGGACACTTCTCGAAGAGGCGTCCAACACTTTTTCGAGAGGTGTCCGACATGGTGTCCGGTAATTAAAAAATAAATAAATAAGTCTGGACACCCCTGAGAGGTGTCGGACACGTGTCCGGAGGTGTTAGTTAGGTGTCGGACACCATACCTCAACCTATATGAGGTGTCGGTGCTTCCTAGGTTGTCTCCCAATCTGAGGTGGCTCACATCAAGTTGGGAGACAGTTTTTTGGACCAAGGAAGGCAACCTCTGTTACATCACCCCTTCACTTTGGGTTGAAGGGGCAGTGTGGAACGATGCAATGTGTACATCAGTGAGGGATCCATGTCGTCCTCGTCATGTGCGGTATGGATACGCCACGCCAACGATTCCGGCTGTAAAACGCAGGTGAAGATTGAATAAAGATTATAAGAATGTCTTCAAGAGAGAAAAAGAAGCAGAACTGGTCTTGCCGTCTGGATATACGATGTAAGATAGAGAGAGAGGGACGGAGGGAAAAGACGCAGACACTTCCTTTGTTTCCTTTTCTTATAATGTTGGCTCTGCTTTATCCCAAACAGGTACCAAAAATATAGATACCTAAATAAATAAACATTCTCCAACCAAAACTTATGTTATAAGTTGTATTTCTAATGTTTTAGCCGTGTCCGTGTTCAGACTCGTGTCCCCGTATCCTTAGTAATTCAAAATAGGCGAGTCCGACACTCGAACACTGTTTTGATTTCGACACCGAGACCGAGTCCATGTAACATATGCGGGAACTAAATCATCACTAGGTTTAACGGGTGCCTCAATTTGGGTAAAGTACCATTGTCAGGCGTGGGTGCACATTCAGTGCGGCTGAGCGTGCACCAGGTGCGTCTTAGAAGTTGTTTATTCTGTTAAATTATTTTTTGAAATTTGAGCGCGTCTCATTAAACAATTTTACTCAAAAACTACTTGGAGGTCCGAATTTCAATTCTACTCTTTCTCATTCATTTAGTCAAAACAAAAAACAAATGACAAAAGAAATCATAAAGAGAAATCAAGAAGAACCTAGCCGTCTAGAGAGAGAGGGGGGAGGGAGGAAGGGAGTTATCTCTCTATGCATTCTTTCTGTAGATAGATACAGCAATAAAGGAAGGGGGAAGAGAGGAGGGAGAGAGTTGATGCTTCTCTCAATGCATTTAATAACTATCCATTCTTTTTGTGACCCAATTGAAGCATATCTGTCTCCATAAATTCATATACGTATATGTGTGCTTATGTATGATAAAACCCAGTGAAATAAAGACGTATCCCCAGCACACCCATATCCTGTTTCTCCAAAAGATCACGTGTCCGCGTATCCGCACCCATATCCTGCATCGAGTAGTGAAAAAACTTCTCCTATCCTAAAAATAAAGTCTTACTAGCAGTACCCGCAGCACAATAGCTTTCTATAACTTCCATCTTATTGTTTTGTCGTTAATGACCCCTTTATATGGCAACAAAATTAATGCATTTATATTCAAGAATCTTTGGGGACTATTCTTCAGTAAGATGCTTCAAGTTCTAACACTCTTTTTAATACACTTTTGAGTCATAGTTAACTTTAGTTCCTTAAACCCCTTTATCGGTTGCTAGCTGTCATTCATACCAACACTCTTCCACTCTCATTACCATCCTTCAAAGTTTGTCCACCAACACCCTTCTATTCACTGCAACTTCAACTGGTTGGTACTAATTTTTGCTGCCTCTGCCACAATGAAATATGAAAGCAACCCTGACCAACTGGATTGCAGTGAAGTGGGAATGTTAGAACCAGTATAAAGACAGTGGTGGGACCTACCTATATCAATCATTATAGAAATCCATCCGTGTTACCAGAGAAAGAAATCCATAAGGTTGTCCAATATGACTGGTTAGGTTCCTCCATGCCCAGATCTTACAATTTTTCTGACCAATGTGGACTGCTAGCTGCTGAAGAAGTAAGGAAAAGGAAAAAGGGCAGAGTTGAAGGGGAAAGAAAAAAAGGACAGACAATTGAAGGGGCTAGGTTCATCTACTGTATCACTATCCTGAATATGCTAGTAACATAAATATCATTATTGTGTATAATTTCTCATGCACCACGAACTATGACTTTTAACTGTTAGACGTGGAATCATGGTGAAATGTGAATGATTTCTTTGTGTGGCGCTATCATTAGGTAGTGAGATAGATAATTTTTGTTGCTGCCTTTCGTTGACTCTTCATGTATCCATTAATAGATAAGTGAGTAGCTGCTTCGCATTGTTCTTACTGAACAAGGTTGAAGGAATTGACAGAATTCCACTGTCTTACTTTGGCTGGGCTTACTTGGCTGTTATCTCAAGTAATTTCCGCTTCTCTTATTGAGCAAGCATACATTTACTTACTATGATCTTTTTCTTAAGGGTCTTACAAATATGGAGGAAAAGAGTATGATGCATCACCTTCTTCTTCTGGTTCGAGCCTGAACAAATGCAGGGAAGTAGCTACAAAGGCTCTAAAAGTTAATGAATCAACATGCACCCACATGAAATGTACATTTGGTGGGGTCTGGAATGGAGGAGGGGGTGATGGACAGAAGAATCTCTTTGTTGCTTCATTTTTCTTTGACAGGGCTGCTGAGGTATAGACCAGTTAATGTAGAGAATAATTCTGGCATTTACGTTTTCCTGTTCTCATATCTGCAATTTATGCTGACAAAAATATCTATGCATATAGGCTGGTTTTGTTGACCCAAACTTGCCTTATGCTAAAGTTCGTCCGGTAGAATTCTCGGATGCTGCCAAGCGTGCTTGTGAAACTAGACTTGAGGATGCCAAAGCTATATATCCTCGTGTGGAGCAGGATAACCTGCCGTATTTATGCATGGACCTCGTGTACCAGTTTACATTGCTTGTAGATGGCTTTGGTAAGTTATATAGTCTACATTTCCTGCATTAGGCTTTGGTAAGTTATAGTCTACATTTCCTGCAAATACATAATGACTTTCTATATCTCTAGATCTGAAGTCATCTTCTTATTTGTGTTATTGACTGCTTGGTGTTTCGTGAACAGCTCTAGATCCTTGGCAAGAGATTACACTGGTGAAAAAAGTTAAATACCAAAATTCCCTAGTTGAAGCAGCCTGGCCGCTGGGCAGTGCCATTGAGGTTGCGTCTTCGTCCTCGTCCTCGTCCTCGTCCGTGTAGAGGGAAGCACAGGCATCCACTGCCAATAGGTCCTGGCAGAGATACCTTTTGGTTTCGGCCCACTCTTGATTTGGAAAGTAATTTTTGGGTTTACAGAAGATAATAACGAGAGTTCCAAGTTATAGACCGAGAAAAAGTTCAGGTCGTCTATCATTATTTGTAATTAAATAGCAGAGATGCCGATTACCTTGCAGAAACGTGACTAGAGGCAATTTATTCATTTACTTTCCATGGCATATTAACGAATATGTTGACCTTTTGAAAATTTGCACAATTATTATTTTTGATCAGGACCCCTGGAGCAGTCATTGGTTTAATTTGAAGTAAAGTGTACATGTACATGAGTACATGACCGGTTTGAGGGGACACAGTAGGAGCCAAAGTTGCAATTGCAGACGGTTAAAAGTGGTGAGAGCAATTAATTGTTATTGTAAGCATGGATTAGAAGATATTTCTTTCTAAAATCACAAGCAAGAACTTGAGAGAGAAACGATTGAACCACAACCGAAAATGGAAAATGTCACCAATTTGCGCATTCTGATCTAGATTTAAATACCTTCAAGTTCGAGATGCCGGAAGTACTACGCGTTCTTAAGTCGTAATCTGGTTGGTCGTAGAGTTTGAGGCAAATTCACAGGATTCTCCCACCACCCCCGGGCGCCGGACAAAGAAACGAGCGACAGACCGGAGGATCTAAGGTACTTAACAAAAGAAGCTAACACTGTTCTTCTCATAGTCATTTTGTCAAACATCTTGTGTGCATGTAACTACGAGGGCTGGATTGGGCTGGGCGTCCTCAAAGCTATCACACCAATTCCTAATGAAGTACACGCTTTCAATTCGAAGCCGTCTCTGTCGTGTTATTGAAAGGAGCCAATCTCTGTGCCATTCTTCTCACACTTGTACAATAACACGACCCCAATCCAGGCCTCCCTTTATTGAATCTCGTACAAGGCCACTGATGTTACGCTCTTCAGCTGCTTTCCAAATCTTTTTCTCTTCTTTTACTTGCTCTGTCGATGCCCCTACAAGCGTTGCCGCAGATGGTATAATTAGTGACGACGATGATGAGCATGGTAAAGACAGTGACGACGACCACGACGACGGCAATGACAGATTAGGCCGACATGCGGTTTCCCTAGGCATCGCAATCATTATGGACCTTATAAGGGTGCCAGGCAGCAGTTGCTGCAGCTGCGCAAATTTGATGGACAAGCTCGAGCATTGCGGTGTGATTCCGTCGCCCGAGTTGGTAGTAGAGGTTCTTTCTCGAGTGCGCAACAATTGGGAAGCGGCCTTCACCTTCTTTCTATGGGCTGGCAGGCAACCAGGCTACGCCCATACCCTGCGTCAATACCACTTGATGATCTCTATCCTCGGCAAAATGAGGAAGTTCGACACCGCGTGGACCCTAATCCATGAGATGAGAGGAGGTAAACATGGCCGTCCGTCTCTTGTCACCCAGCACACGCTCTTGATTATGATCAGGAGATATTGTGCCGTGCATGATGTGGCCAAGGCTATCAACACTTTCTATGCCTACAAGCGGTTCAATTTTGAGATTGGCTTGGATGACTTTCACAACCTTCTCTCTGCTCTGTGTCGCTACAAGAATGTAAAGGATGCCGAGCACCTGCTCTTCTGCAACAAAAAAGTTTTTCGGCTTACTACCAGGAGCTTTAACATTATCCTCAATGGGTGGTGCAACGTCATTGGTAATTCGAAGGAGGCCAAGAGAATCTGGAGGGAGATGAGCGAGAGGCGAATTTTCTGTGATGTTGTCTCCTACGCAAGTATAATTTCGTGCCTTTCAAAGGCCGGCAGAATCAATGATGTGCTCAAGCTGTTCAAGCAGATGGAAGTACGGGAAATTGTTCCGGATAGGAAAGTTTATAACGCAGTCATTCATGCTCTTGCTAAAGGCAGGTTTGTAAGAGAAGCCTGCAATCTGATGAAGAAAATGGAAGGCGAAGGGGTTGCTCCCAATGTTGTGACTTACAACTCGCTTATCATGCCCCTCTGTAAGGCCCATCAATTGGACGAAGCTGAGAGGGTCTTTCATGAGATGTTGGAGAGGGGCCTATCCCCTACTGTGCGAACTTACCATGCGTTCTTTCACGTTTCAAGGATGGCAGAAGAAGTGTTTGCACTCCTGCAAAAGATGAATCTCATGGGCTGCCACCCGAAACATGATACCTACATCATGTTAATCCGAAAGTTTTGCCGCTCGCACCAGCTTGAAAATGTCGCCAAGCTGTGGAATGAGATGAGCCAGAATGGACTTGACCCCAACCGAAGCTCATACATTGTGTTGATTCACGGGCTCTTCTTGAATGGAATGCTGGATGAAGCTAACAAGTACTATCTAGAGATGAAAGAAAAACATTTACTGCCAGAACCAAAGATAGATGAGATGCTTCAAGCTTGGGTGGCAGGCAAGCAAGATGCTGGCTGGGGGATGGCCGAATCGAAAAGACTCTAATGAAGATTGCCGCGAGTTCGGAAACAACACCAGTGTCACCTCGAAGAACGTTGAGTGGGAAAGAGATTTTCGCCGACAACCCGAAGTCAGAAGAGTTGTGAGGGAGCGAGGCTTTTCTTTTTGGGAGCAATAGATTTTGATGCTAAATGGTTCTGGTACCGGTTTTACACATTACTAAGAGTATTCAGCAACCAGCAGCATTTTATGGCCAGAGTTCTCCATAAAGGTGCATAGCCTTATTTTCTTTCATGATGTTATCTAGAAGACTTTATTGATCCCTTTGATAGAGTCATACATATTTAAAGGAAAATATCGATGAACGAATTGCGTTTCCTCTTATATGATTTAGCTGTGATACCTCTCAGTGGTGGATTTTTCATGTAAAGTACCATGTAGAGCACAATGCTATCTTGGAGCTCTCAACGCTTCTTAGCTCGAAATTTCTGACTCAAAAAGAATAAAAAATATGTTACGTCCTTTGACATGCATGCTGGCCATGTGTATGCATTTGGAGTGCACATTCAATTTGTGTTGTGCAAGCGTTGAATCATTACTAGAATAAAGACACATAAGTCTGTAAAACTAATTTCATATCTTGATTTGCTTAGTTGTTGCTTATACTGTTATACACAAAGCTGGACGTGGTTTGAATGACTTGATCCGAGTGGTATATTGCTTAATGGTTAGTCAATACAATAATGTTAGTTACTCACACCTTCGTGAGTGCACAAATAGTGGTTATATAGATAGGTACTGTATGCATTCATGTAGAATGTGATGTTTGCTGCTTGCTTAAATCTATTTTTGCAGGTCAGTATCTTATCCAACTGCATTCCGTGAAGAATGTTGCTTAAGGTAATCCCAAGTTAAAAAAGCTATAAAAACATGTTCATTACATGCAATTCTTGAACTTTTTTGAAGTCTGTTTTCTTACCATTTCTGTATAATCGAGAATAGGGCTAAACTTGGCACAATACTGTGGTTCCTCTATTCGGGCTGGAGGTCGTAGGTTCGAAATGTAGGAACAAACTCTCCACGAATTATGGTAAGGCTGCAGACCCCTGGCCTTTGCTAGAACCAGGAATGGGGCACTCATCTGGCCCCCTTATATTGTTTAATAAGCGAGAAGGGAAAAGTTACAGAGAAAGAAGGAAACAGATGGTAATAACAAGTAGGGCATCAGATAAGGAATATCCTGGGATAGTCAAATGTTCCAAGATGAGGCCTTGTGGAATGTGAACTCGATGGAGATGCAGAAGACCTCATGGAATGTTAATAGAATGTTCCAGGATGGTGACGTACGTAGAAGGTTCTTGATCCCAGCGGAAGTTTTCGAGCTGGCCGATTTGGGATCTTAAGTTGTGTTTTATTGATCAACTTTAGGCAGATGGCTTCACTTGGGCTAGCCGGAGTTTATGGTTCACAAATCTCACTATTAGTAGAAGTGTTTTGGTCAGACGAATTGACAGATGCTTCACTTGTATGACAGTTCTAACCTGCTCAAGACTCATTAAGGCTATTTCTGAGGCCATGCCATAGTGAATGCGGGTCCAACAGCTCACAGATGCATTGTTTTTGTCAAGGGGATTTGAGTAGTTTCTTAGCTTTGGCAAGGAAGGAGAAAATTTAGTAGGCCATTCGGTCATGTTTGCCCCATATATACACTAGAAGCGGCTTGTGGAGGGGAAACGTCTATTGAGGTATGAAGGCATGTGGTTGAGCGAGCTAGACTTGGTGAGAGAAATATATTGGGTTAGAGGATAATCTGAGACCACCAGGAGAATAGTCTAAGCTTATATTTTTATATTATTTGTTTCAGGTGGGACTGTGAAAGTATTCAAACTCAAACCAATTGGAAATAGTACTTGTATCATTTCCCTGACGTAAAACTATAGTCTCGATGCGCCCCCTCAAGTGTGTCTAGGCTTATTTTTTTAGTGGCCAAACACGTGAATGAATTGAATTAGGTGGCAGTAGATTTAATTTTAAATTGTCTAGTGGGTATGAGATTAACCTGCTCAATTATCACGTGAACGCATCCACTTCAAAAGTAATTGATAATGAGGGGTAAGACCCACAAGGCTTAAATCATTTCCCGATCTGGGATTATGGTTTTAACATGAGAAACCTCCTTTTAGGTATAATATGGGTTTAGGGAGCCAATTTTGGTGGATAATGGGGTGGAATTAACTATAAATTACGGAAGCTTAGGATATAAACTGCCAAAGTAATCCAGGTGCTAATAGTCGGTTGTTGAGATGTTGAGTGTGGGACCACTCTCAATAACAGACGTGGCACACGTTGACCAAATGAAAGGTTCATGACTATTAAGCTCACTACGTCCCAAGGTCAAAGGGTCAAAACTCGACCCTTCATTGACCTGTTAATCGAAGGATGGAAGATCCAAGGAAAAGGCTTCTAAATTAATTGCCAGGTAACTACCCAAGGCGCATCAGCCCGAAGGTTCTTTCACCCCAGACCTTGAAGGAGTTTATCCTTTTTCCAAAGCTCGAAGTGCAGCTCAATAGGTCCAAAGTCGAGGAATCGAGGGCGAGGTCTCCTACCAGCCGGACACGAGGTCGTCCTTCACTCCTCAGACGTGAGGGTCTCGGGAGCTAGGGAGAAATGGTTTGGTGGGTGGGACTTGAATGTGTCACACTGGCAAGGCCTCTTGTGGAACGTGTTGAGACAAAGGACGAAGCCCACAAACTTTAACAATGAACTACTCATCCTTGAGATGACACATGGGGGTCTTTTTGGGGTCAAGGGGGTCACTTATTCCGAAAAAAAATTGGCTGCTATCCCCTCCTACTCTCTATATAACAACAATTAGCTGTCTCTAAAATTTTTTAATGACTTTTATTTATTGACGCTAAAAAAGTGTTGTTAATTATTGTCGGCTTAAAGTGTTAGAAGAAAATTCATTAAAAACACTTAACGACTATTAATTCTTACTATACACAAAGTTGAAGGAAGATTCCTACAATCGGGGTAGGAGTCAAAATTTGTTCCACTTATTCCTTGGCCGTCTTTAGAATGAAACTCTTTGGGTAGATGAGACAAGATCTACTTCAAAACTAATCCTTCCCTTTGCACCTGCCAGGTTACTGTGACAAAATAAAGGTACTAAGCCCCATTCAATAAGTGAGCCTCTACTAATCATGGTATAAATTCCATGCCTTGGCACAAAGGAAAAGAAAGAAGAAATTACAACGATAACTACCAAAGTTTTGAGGTTTTCCCTCCTAGACGCTTACTGGGATAACACGCATATGCTTATGAAGATGCTTGCATCCCACCTTAAAGGTGGCATACTACTTATGCACAAGTGTTTGGCGCTCCCCACTCAACAACTGCGTGGCGATAGCCTAAAACATGTTAATGGGATGAACCTATCTTATGAACTCCATTCGAAGCATCACGTCAGTCATCGATATCTACCACAGTGAAAGTTGTCTTGCCCTTCCAATTGACAATCTAGATATGGATGTCCTCTATCACGCCATGAACCCGTTTGGCAACAGAGTTAGACTTGATCATGTCCTTATTGCAACAATTGGCAAGCCAAATTGCTTCATTGCTCCTAGACCCATGAAGTTGTATCGGTACTTGTGTCGTTTTGGACTTCACAATGGCCCTCAAGACCTTTTGTGGACAATCCCAATCAAGATGATGTCAATCGCATATGAAGCAGCCTTTATATCTGCATTTAGCTAGCAACTATGAAGCAGGGGTACAGGTGCGGATACGACATTGGTGTAGATACGCCGATACATCATTTTTTTAAGGGTTAATTACACTCGTATCCCTGAGGTTTAGGTGAAATAACACGCGTGTCCGTAAGTTTGAAAAATAGGCACTTATATCCTCTGACATAACGGAATACAAGAATACATAACGGTTTGGAAGAAATGACCGTATTGCCCATGACTCCAAATGTAATTTATTGAAATGCTACCCATCTCAATGCAAACGAATCTTCCTATTACACTAAGGATCCACAGGCCACCAGGTACCACCTTCACATGCAAGACCCTTCAAGATCTCACCTACATTCAGATCTTATGTGAAGAGAATATCTTCATGGGTCGCTTATTTGGGTTGCGATCGGTTTACATATGGGTTGTTAAAGTGGGTTGAGCGATGGCTTGGGGCGGTGGGTCGTTGGGGTAGGTGGCGTTGGGATGGTGCACATATGGTGTTGAGGTGTGACGATGGTGCGATGGGGGTCCGGTGGCTTGAAGCGGTGGATCGCGGCAGTGGGTCGTCGTGGCATGCGGTGTTGGGATGCTGCGTAGGTGATGTTGAAGAATGACGGTGGTGCGATTGGGGTCACGGTGGCATGTCGCGGTGGCTTGTCGAGACAGAGGCTAGTGGTGGGGCATCGCGGCGCGGGTGTTGAAGGAGGATTAGGGTCACAGCTAAGGAAGATGGATTTGAGGGAGGATTGAGTCGGGGCTTTTGCGGCGGTGCGGATGAACCGGGCTGCCCTGTGTGGTTGAGGCTGCGGCGGGGTAAACGGCACTGCCGTGAGTTGTTAAGGTCGCCGGCGGCAGGGTGGGGGAGGGAGGTGCCGGCGTCGAGGTGGGGAATGAAGGCAGTTTGAAACCCTAATCCTAAATTAGGCTTTGGCAACCCTTGAAACCCTAATTTGAAAATCCTGATCCAATTAGGCTTTGAAAACCTAATTTGAAAACCCTAATTCTAAATTTAGTGAAAACCTAAGTTGAAAACCCTAAGTTTCAAGAATATTAGGATTTCAAACAATAATTTTTAAAATTAGGGTTTGAAAACCCTAATTGAAAATATAAAGTACAAGGGTAATATTGTCATTTTAAAAGTACGTATTGATGACATCATGAAAATAGTATACTTTTTGGACGGATACTTAACGGATGGACACAAGTGTTACCTTTTTAACGTTTGTGGTCACGGTATGTTACCTTTTGAAACTTAGTGTCCTTGACTGTAATTTCACCCAAACCTCAGGGATATGAGTGGATTCTCGGTCAATCCAAGTTCAAGTTTAAGGGTTCTACGCCCATTACTTCATCTTGCCTTGTATCTGCCTTGCAGGCTAGGCGTTTGCTTCGAAAGGGATGTCAAGGATATTTAGCTCACATTGTGGATACTCGAATAGCTGTTCAAAATTTATCTGCCATTCCTATCGTTGACGAATTTTCGGATGTATTTTCCGGAGGAACTCCCTGGTCTTCCTCCAGATCGTGAAATCGAGTTTGTTATAGATCTTATACCAGGAGCTGCTTCAATTTCTAAGGTTCCTTATCGTATGGCCCCTGCCGAGCTCAAAGAACTTAAGGTGCAACTTCAAGAATTGCTTGAGAAAGGCTTCATTTGCCCAAGCGTCTCTCCTTGGGGTGCTCCTGTTTTATTTGTAAAGAAGAAGGATGGAACGTTGAGATTGTGTATTGACTATAGGGAGTTGAACCATATTACAGTTTGCAACAAGTATCCTTTGCCGCGAAAGGGATATAGGTGCGGCTAGGATACTACATTTTTTTTTTATAATTTTAAATAATAAATATTTTCTTTTGAAATATATATTTTTAATGAGCTATTGTACATTTATATCTTGTACATATATGTACAAATTATTGGTCATTTAGTCATCTAGTCTAGAAGACTAGAACAAATCCAAAAGAATATACAGCTACACACATGGATTACCCAAGGCCACAAGTGACAGCCCCACAAGACAAAAGAGAAAGTCAGAGAGTCAGAGAAGCTGCCGTTGCCGCCGTGTTCACCGTTGCTGGAGTTCTTCTTATGTTCTTTTTTCTTTTTCTTTTGGGTTATCCCAAAAAGGTAAGAGTAGTTAGATGGCTATCGACGGTGCTGCCTCCGGTCGGTGGTTGCTGCTTCCGCTTCCCTCTCCTCTCAAATTCTCCGCTGATGGTTGTCAGTGGTTTCAGGTGGTCGCCGGAGTCTCCGGTGGTCGCAGGTGGTCAGTTGTGACTACTTTGCCAATGCCGCCGCAGCTCTCTCTCAAAGTCTCTCTCTTCCAGTCTCCCCTCTTTAATGATCCGTTGATTTAGGGGTTTTAAATAAATGTTTCATTATTTATTACTTGACCATCCAAAACTCATTTTTTTTTTGTTGTGTTTTGACCCCTAAAAATTCTTTTAAAATTTGTGTTTTTACCCTATAAATATGAGATACGCACACGATTCGTACCGGAGCAGCACCCGAGCCGCATTCGGTATTTAAGAAATTAAAAATCATAAATATGGACACGCACCCTCGTTGTACCCGACGCGCACCTGGTGCCGGTGCTTCACCCCCCGTGCCACACCTGTGTTACATAGGTTAGCAATATAGGTTCCTGATAGTACTTCCACCCATTCTACAATTCCTTACCACATTGTTGCTTGTTTTCCCGTTGATCCATTCTTGTGGCCTTTGTGGTCTCCCCCACCATTGCCATGATGCTTCTTGAGGCACTTGTCTCGATCCCGCCATGGACTCTTGGGGCGTTCCTACTTCTTGAACTTGACTATCTTCTCGGCCACTACAACCACAAATGCAAGATCCTCCACCCCACGACTTTGAAGCTCTTGTGCTGCCCATGATTGCAATCCTTCCATGATCCTGTATGTTGCCTCCCTGTCGACCATGTCAGGGAGCTCAAAGATGATAGCCCAGTACTCCTTGACATAGCCCCGCACTGAACCTGTGTGTTGCAACTTCCCCAGCTTGCAATATGCCTCGAACTCAACATTCTCAGATTAGAACAACTTCTTCAACTCCTTTTTGAAGTCATCGAAGTGAACCTTACATTTACCTTTCTTCTTGTCAAAACTCGAAAACATCCACCAAAACTTTGCAGTGTCCTTCAAATACAATGCTGCCACTTGGACTTTCTCGTCCTCGTCCCCAATTTAAGCACCTCGAAGTAAAGCTCCATTCCCCATATAAAGTTGTTTATGGCGCTTGCATCTTTCGAGCCGCCACAGGCCTCCTGCTCACGAGTTCGCACCTTCTTATGAGCTTGGAAGCCTACCATGCCACCCTGGTATTGTTGGCAAGGGTGATCTTACACAACTTTAGCTGGACAGGTAGTTTTGTAGCTTCTTTCTTTAATGCTTCCTTTTTTTCCCTTCTCCCTACCAAAGACATCAAAAAGAGGTGTGTTATCAACATTCGACCTTACCTCAAAGTCCTTCTCAAGTGTTTCGACCCGCTCCACCAAGTTTGGAGTCTCCTCATCCTTCAGCTTGATAAACGCATCGCCAAACCTTTGGTAAAGATTGAACATATCATCTAGCTCGCATTGGTATGCTTTGAGCTTCTTCTCGAACTTAGCCAAAGAGCTCTCCACAGAACAACATTGTTCTTCCACGATGATTTTCAATTGAGTAACCAAGGCATTGAGGTCTGCTTAATGGCCTGGTTACTCTTATGACCCTTCTTTGGCACCTCTGTGCCATACACCTTTTCAGTCATCTTTACTTTGCGACCGCTCCCAAGTAACACTTGCTCAATACCATATGTTTGGCCCTAGAGTTTAACAAGCACAAATCTACCCAAATTGTACCACATTTAGGCAATATACTCCCGTGGATGCCTAAGTTACTCTCCTTCTTGCCCGTCTCAATAAGTCCTGAGCCAATCCCTCTATTGCCCCACACTAGGTGTGTCGGCCACTCACTCCTCGTTCGAGCCTTTGGGCACTCACAAATTTACAGAATGACTAAGTTGGCAGAAGGGAAAGAAAGGAGATATATGAGACAACCCCTTATGATTGTCTAGTTAATGATTACAACTAAAGTCTTAGCCTTATTTGTACTACTCCACCTCCTCATCAGATGGTGATGATCAATCTTATCTAACAGCTAGCATTACAGTTCTAGAATTCTCCCAAAAATTCTTTTAAAACCTACTAGCTTCCCTAGCTTTCTACTAGTGTGTTCTTTTTCATTATAATCGCAGTATCCTACAACATTCCCGTCCTTCACAAGGTTTAAAGCAAGGATTCACAAGGTTCAGAGCAAGTCATTCAAATCGACGGTCTTTAAGGTGGGATTCTTTAAGCTCATCAAGGGTCAGAGCAAGGATTGGTGACGTATAGCAGTGGCCAACTCTTTGCAAGGTTCAAGTATTCAAGAATGTCAATTGTGTGCAGCCATTGTAAAGGGAAGTCATGGCAAGGTGTGACAAGGGCGTCATGGATTTGGTGGAGGAGAATGATACAACGCACCCAAGTATGGATGCAGGCATTTACTAGGATGAAACGTGTGCGCTTATGGGGATGATTGCATGGAAGGACTCTGGAATGTTCTAGGATAATTTAGGAATATCTTGTAAAGAAATATTGTAGTGGGATAATTTAGAAAGTAGGGAAGCTCGTAGGTTTCTATAGAATTCTAGAGAGAATTCTTGAACTGTAATAGTAGGGATTAATTGCCACCACCCATTTAGGTAGAGAAGTACAAATATGGAGTACGAATTATAATCATTTACTAGATATTCACCAAACAATCATAAGAGATTTGTCTCATATATCTCTTTTCTTTCCCTCCTGCCAACTTTGCCATTATGTGAGTGTGTGAGTACCCATTGAGTTGCACTTCTCAAACTTCAAGGCCGTAACAAAAAGCTCTGCCCATATCAATACTCATACCACATTTAGACAAGCTTTCCTATTTGCTCGTAAAACATCCGGTACCTCTAGCCCCACACCCTTTTGGTCTCGACCTGAACATGGTTCTCACCGTTGTCGTTGGTCATGCATTCTTACATGTCAAGAGACCAACCACTCACTAGCTCAAACATGGCATCATTGTCACCTCATTAAAAGGACCTTCAAGAAGAATCTATATGCAGCTTGCTCTGAACGGTATCATCACTTTTACGATGTGTTAACAAAGCTATTTTCAAATGTAGATGCAGTCTTCTGTTGTAACTTGGTTTCCCATTAATCATTCAGTTTTCTGGCTAAGTCATTTATGTAAGAGAAATGAGGTGGGAGGAACAATGGATGTGACAATAGTTAAAGGTTATCTCATAACTTTCAAGTTGTTGAACACTTCCAAGAATCATTTAAGGGGTTGGAAGGAGGGTTAATGTGAGGCTAGCTAGAGTGTTGATAGAGATGCAAAAGCTAATTTCGAGGAAAGCCTATGCAGGTTTATTCAAGGATGAACCTTTGTTATTGTTGGAGTGAAAATGGAATCGAGGAGATTAACCATTTGGGTTAGAATCAGAATCTCGTGCCTTGTGATCAGAGTCAAAGAAAAATTCTATCACCAAAACCAGTGTAAGCTTGGAGTAACTGAACAAAATGAGCAGTTGCTAATGTTGGGGTTGATTTATGGCATGCTACTCGAAAGGAGAGGAGTGAAGATTGAAATTAGACCATTTTAGAGATAGACTCCATGTCTTGAAAAAGAGCGCATTATTGGAGATCCTTGAGGAGAAGGTGCTGGTTGAGGCCTTAAAGGAGATGAAAAGAGACAATACAACCAAATCTTAAGATCCATTGTGATGTTAGAAGTGACTGTTAAACTAAGAAGATCATAAATGAGGTATTTAGAGGATATTCACATACAATTTTAACTTTTTCAACAACAAAATAGAATTGAATGATATGATAACCCAAATAATGACTTGTTCTTTAAATAGGTTTTGATTTGTTTAGTGAATCTATTTCAATCAAAATTGATTGACTTTACTCGACCACGACTCTTGAAGTCATGCTGTCTGTAGTGCATAACATCTTTCTAGGCAGTATTCTATAATTTGTCTAAAATTAGGTTCAATTGTGTCGATTAGTGTTAAAACAATAAGCTTGTACTCTAGATGCTATAGTAGTAGTTCTAAAATTATCCAATCATAAAGTAGATTATATTACCTTGTAACTTCAACATAGCACTAAAGAGGACAATTTTAAGTTGGTATTGTATGTAGAGGAATTGGGGACCAGACCTTTGTTCATCACCTCACAATATATATAAAGAGCACTTTGGCGCAGGTTTGGGGGAAAGTAAATGTCCATGCGGATTCATGGGGAACACCGGGGCATCCAGGGGCGAAGCCACCCCATGACTAGGGGGGCCATGGCACCCCCCAAAATTTTGAAAAATTCCTTTTTAATTTTTGAATAATAGATAATCGTATTTAAAATATTTATGAAAATACTATTATATTATAAAATTAATGTATTAGGATTTTATTTTATTGTGTTTTTGAGTTTTTGTACCACCGACGGTCATAATCTTTGTCTTTCTCGTTCCCTTACTCCATATTCATTCTTCCAAATTCCAAATTTCATATCTTCATATATTATAAAATAAACACGAAGTGATCAATGTTAGTTCTTTTTCTTTTTCTTATTCTAAATTCTTATAGTATGTTAACTTATATTCAATACAATTAATAATTGTTGTTGACTAACCTTAACAACTTAAATAAATCACTATAAATAGTAAAATTATATGATTAGCAGTCAAATTGAACAATATATTTTGCACTTAATGTATTCAATAGTGACAAATTATTTTATGTTAGCCATTAATTTTTTTTTTTGACTTTTTTAGTCCCCCCCCCCCACTGCATTTCTTGGATCCGCCCCTGGGGGCATCTTTAGGCACTTGTAAGGTAGTAAATCGAGACCAAGGTTTGCAGTAAGATTAGGATGGTGACAATCCCTAGGCCAAGCTAGCACCGAAGTTGCATGGAATAGTAGTTATCATCAAATGTTGGAAGGAGAATGTTACAAGGCATTCTTCAGAGGATGAGAGTATTGATGGCCAAGCAAATGGACTTATAAACTTCATCATTAGAGGGATATTAAACAATGAGCGCATGTGGCTTATTCTCATCGATTGATATCACTGCCGAGAAATCACCTGATAAGTCGCTAATAGATGTATTATTAATATTCTTTTCAAGTTGATGCCAAGGAAGTGGGTTCGCAGTTGACGTGGAGGTGCCACAAGGAATGCAATCCAAGTCAGATGCCAAGTATACTAATGTGGGACACAACAAGGGTGGAGTAAGGGCAGAGACCAAGGCTTCCCAGACATAGCCTGAGGATGGCAGGGCCGTGAGGGCGATGCCGTGAGGTGAATACATGACAACAGTCACAATCCAATGCTTAGGTCCAGAGTCAATGTCTTGTATGTTCTCTCTCTAGAATTCTAGAATGAGAAAGTGAAAATGTGAGAATGAGTTCTACGAATCTAAAAATCTGAGATCCTCCAAATGAATTCTCAAGACCTCTATTCATAGAGGTTGAGATGATTATGTCATCAACCGCACGTGGCATTCCACGGGAGTAGAGTTGTCAAACTGGCCGGGCCACCCAACCTGGCCTCATTCTGACCCGGCCCCCTTAATGAACAGTAGAGGCCCGGCCTTTTAGGGCTTAGGGCCTGGGCCTCCTGGACCAGGCCTGAATTTCCGAGAAAAAAGCCAGGGTCAGGCCCGGCCCGAATCGTGGCCCGGCCCGGATCTGGCCCGAATCTGGCCCTTTTCTTTACTTTTCAAATTCAATTTCCCCCCTTTTCCCCCCAACGGATTTATTCCCCTTTTTGTCCCTAAATTCCACTTTTACCCCCAACAGCAAAATAACGGCTAGTTTGGGGGGTATTTTGGTCCAAGTTAATTTTTTCAACTCTTTTAAGGTTTTTACACTCTTACCCTCCCCAACAACTATAAACGGATAGTTTTTAAGGATATTTTGGTCTTTTGTGAAGTTTCAAAAATCTATAAATTCACATCAACTCTAATTTTTCACACCAATCTTCTTACTCTCTCTTATATAAACATTCTACATTTCTACAAGTTTTGCTATTCTTGCTAATTACTACTCTTATTTACTTATTAGTACTCTTGCATATTATTACTCTTGTTTACTAATTACTACTTTTGCTAAATTTTAATTACTAACCACTCCTCTTATTAATTTGTTACTCTCTAATTCTTTTGTCTAGTAATTAGTAATTAGTGAATTTTTATATTATCAATTACTATTACTAATTTTTTTTAATTACTAACTCTCTCCAATTTTGAATTACCCTCAGTGATTCATTTGTTACTCTTTAATTCTTTTAATTGTTATTTCTAATTACTAATTACTGCTCTTATACTTGTGTATTTAGTTACTCTTACTAATTTTATTTTTCAATCTAGTAAAAAAGTTTAGCGTCAAATATGGCTGGATTACTGAAGAAACTGAAGCGTGGATCATCATCACGAAAAACATCATCATCATCACAAACACCACCACCAGCACGAGCGCCAGCACCACGGCCATCACAAACACCAATCCAAGCACCACCACAACCATTCGTTCCTGGACGAATGAGTACAGGCTGTATGATAGATACCCAAGCCAATTGGGAGTTCAATCAAAACATTCCAGATTTTGAATACACGCCTGATCAAGACCCCCCGCATTATAGTCAAGGACGCAGCTCGGTTGGCGAAGCTACTACTCCGTGGCATAATCTTAACCCTATGCCTGGTCATGATGAAGAAGGGCCGAGCAATGCCTCCGGTAATGAGCCAGAAGTCCAAAAGGGAAAAAAAAAAGAAAGCCGAGTGTTGGAATCATTTTGATGAAGTTATGGTGGACGGCATCCGAAAAGCTCGATGTAAGTACTGTGCTAAATTATTTTCGTCTGGTAGTGGTAATGGACATCTTAACAGGCATTACCCTCAGTGTGCACCTCGACAAGGCCACGTCGAACCTACCCAAACGCAGTTATCTTTTGACGGTAAGTTATTTGTTTATAATCAGCGAGAGCAAAGAGACGGTCTCGCTGAATTTGTTATTCACGATGAACAAGCCTTTTCTTTTGCCGATAATGCTAAGCACTCTAGATATATGAACACATACGTTCAACCTTTGTACAAAAAGGTTCATAGAAACACAACTAGATCCGATGCACTCCGACAGTATAATGCTGCTAAAGCACGCCTGATCGATTATTTCGATAAATTTGACGGTAAAGTTAGTCTTACTTCTGATATTTGGCAATCTCCGTTTACTTTTGTTAGTTATACTTGTGTGACGGCCCATTGGATTGATGCAGATTGGATTATGCACAAGAGAATCATCGCTTTCGAGCTCTTTCCTTTTCCGCATGATGGAATGAACATTGCTAGTATTATATTAAAAGCATGTACCACATTTAAATTAAAGGATAAGATTATGAGTATTAGTTTTGATAATGCTTCTAACAATACAGCTGCTGTTGATGCTTTACAGGAGAGCCTCAAACCTGTACTTTCTGGTAAATTATTTCATGTTCGTTGTGTTTGTCATATAATTAATTTAATTGTTCAAGATGGTTTAGCTGCTGCAGGAGATATTCTTGTCAAAATGAGGGGTATGACAGCGTATGTTAATAGTTCGAGTCCGAGAACACAACAATTTAAAACGTTGTGTGTTGAATATAATATGCCTCGCAGGAGAGCAGTTACAGATGTGGTCCACAGGTGGAACTCTACATACCATATGCTTTTACACATTCTGGCATACAGAGAAGTCTATACGCATTTTCTACTAACCTTGTTCCCAGCCGGCTTGCCAACTCAAGAGGAATGGCAGATGGCCACATACCTAGCTGAATTTTTGGAGGTATTTTACACGTCTACCAATTTATTGTCTGGTACGTACTATCCCACCTCTCCTCTCGCTGTAATAGAAATTCTCAAGATGGCTACAATGTTAACAAAATGGAGATATATAGGACCCTTTAAGGAAATAGTAAAAGTGATGGATAAAAAGTTTAATAAATATTGGAGTGAACTGCCTGTTATTTTTGCTGTTGCTACTTGTTTAGATCCTAGGTTAAAGTTGCATGGCGTGAACGTCTCGATACAAGAGATATCGAAATTAATGTGCTACACAGCAGAGGATACAACCGCACTCACAGCGAAAGTGAGCAAGACATTTGAGGAACTGTTCAACCTCTATCGTAATTCTGCTGACGTGCGCGGGCGAGCTTCATCATCGACTGTTGAGAGGTATTATGCGCCATACCTTAAGGGCTTTGAACATCTAGTAGCAAGACAACTACCAGGTGAAGGTACTTCTAATTCGGCAGGTTCGTCTACTTTTTCCTCTTTTAATGAGATTGGTGTATATTCAAATACTGATCATTATTCTGATTTATCAATGCAAGAACAGGTTAATTTTAATTTGTTAAATTTTTGGAAACAAAATCAAAACATGTATAAAACTTTATCCCAAATTGCACGGGATGTACTGCCAGTGCAAGCCTCCACGGTTGCTTCAGAGTCGGCATTTTCAGCCAGCGGGAGGGTTTTGGATGACAGGAGGAGTCGTCTTAACCCCGAGTCGCTCGAGCTATGTGTATGTTGGAAGGATTATCTTGATGCGAAATACCGCGAGCAAGATAAACCGATTGATGATAGGAAGAGCAGTGACTCGGATGTTGAAGTACTTCGGATGATTAGGTAATTTCTTTTTATTTTCCTTCTCTTAAGTTTTAAGATTAAAATTTCTCACAAAATATAGTTTTTTTTCATATATATATATATATATATATATATATATATATATATATAATATAATAAGTTCTTACAAGCAAGATTGATATTTTTTCGTATATATAAAAAAATAGGTAACTTCGCCTGTTTGTTTACAAGCAGCCGGTCCCAAGCCTGGATAAAAGGAGGAGGGCCTATAAACACATTTATCTTCAATGTATATGATTTATAATGAAATAAAATGATAAAGATTAGGTTCGTTAAATTGTGAATATTGGACATGCCTAGAGTACAATTTGCTTAAACAATAACAACAAATTACAGTATTAAAGCCTTTACATTAAATAACAAAAAAATAAAAAAAATAAAAAAAAATTGGGCCTGGGCCCGGCCCTAAATGTTGGGCCTAGGGCCTGGGCTTGGACTGGGCCCATATATCCCCAGATTTTGTCCCGGTCCGGCACGTTTGGCAGCCCCCTGGCCCGGTCCGTTTTGCTGGAGGTTCGATCCCGACTCATTTAACACCTCTACATGGGAGTGACACGTCACCGAGGGGTCCACAACTGCCGGTGCTCCACGGACTGTAGAATCGCATATTCACCTGGCTTGCCATGCATAATGTCGCTGTCTGTATCCTACAGCATGGTGTGGCCAGAGAACCCCTTTAATCTAGCCACCAGTCCAAGGCCCTTGAAAAGTCCTAAAGCCCTGGCAGTGGTGGGGAAGACCCGACGCCCAACTGCCAGGCGGACTAGGCTCGATGCCCTCCGAAGACCTGCTCCCGTCTTGGAGTGACCCAGGGGTCATAGTCCCTAAGGGTGCTGATGAAGCCCCTAGTGCCAGAGCACGTAGGCCAGTCACGTAGACACCCTGGCGAGATAGTGTTCCTGAGGAATCGCCTATCTCGCGGGCCAAGGTAGCATCCCAAAGGAGCCGTCTACCTGGCAGAAGGGGAGTCTTCGTGCCGGAGCACTTAGAGCTCCCTGGCAGAGATAGTGTCATAAAGAACGAGCCTATCCCTGCGGGATGAGTCCTTGTACAAGAGCACTCGGAGCGGGTTAAGGTAGCATCCCGGAGGAGCCGTCTACTCGACAGGCCGAGGTAGCATCACAGAGGAGCCGTCTATCTGGCAGAAGGGGAGTTGAAAAGCTCCCTGGCAGAGATAGTGTCCCAGAGGAGTCGCCTATCCCGTGGAGGAGTTCTTGTGCCAGAGCACTCGGAGCGCGTCAAGGTAGCATTCCGGAGGAGTCGTCTACCCGACGGGCTGAGGTAGTATCCCGGAGGAGCTGTCTACCTGGCAAAAAGGGAGTTGAAAAGCTCCCTGGCAGAGATAGTATTTCGGAGGAGTCGCCTATCCCCGTGGGATGCTGCACACTCCGAAGAGTGGGTCGAAGCATGTTCCACGACCAAGGCAAGGTGCGTGTGGTGTGGTGAAAGGATGGACCAACGTAATGAGCGTGGTAGTGTGACAAAGAGCTGGGGGCACGATAGTGTGACAGAGAGCCTGGGGGAGCGGCTATATCAGTGGCGTGGCGCATGGGCGCAACGAAATGTGTACAGTGCTAGGGGCACGAGAATGTGACAGAGAGCCTGGGGGTGCGACTGTATCAGCGGCGTGACGCATGGGCAGGACGGAGTGTGTAAGGTGCCGAGGACATTGTAGTGTGACAGAGAGCCTGAGGGAACAGCTGTATCAGCGGCGCGGCCCATGGGTGCGGCAGAGTGTGTCGAAGATGGCGCGCAGCAACGGGGGTCCCGTAGATAGCGAGCGACCACGAACGACGAGTGTCGTGGGGTCAGCGCGCAGGCAAAGGTCGGCATCGCGGAGACTGTGCACGACCGCGGACAAAGGGGACCATGGAGTCAGCGCGTGGGCGATGGGCACCGCAAAGCCGGCGCGCGGCCACAGGTGACGAGCGCCATGAAGTTGGTGCGCGGACGACAGCGGACGCCACAGAGACGGCCCACAGGTGACAACGGGCGTCGTGCTGTTGCGGGTGATTGGTGAGCATTACAGACATGGTGCTCGAATGAGTAAAGGAAAAAGTGGCCGCGAGCCCCCCCCCCCCTCCCAACAAGGGAGGTGGTCGACTCCCTTAAGGTGGGAGTCGCGCCAAGTCTACTTTTGCACATTTTTTCAAGTCTTGATGGCGCCAAAGTCGCGTTGAATATGTGACGTGTAACACAAAACGGGACCTCTGGGTGCGACCAAAGTAAGTTGGGAACACAAGTTTCTTCTCAATCTTAGATATTATAGATAGATATAAGGATATTCTTTTCAAGTCAACTGTGTTTGTTCAGCGAGAATGTTTCTGTAAGCATGTTTACACATCCGTGTCTCGCGCATATTATAATAGGAAAAAAATTTGGCTACTATCCCGGTTAGAAGAATCTTCCTCCTACCCCCTATATAGCGACAACTAATCGTTTCTAAATATTTCTAATGACTTTGATTTAGTGACGCTAAAAAAGTTTTGTTAATAATCGTCGCTAAAAGTTGATGCCAATGAATGTGGGTTCGCAGTCGACTTGGAGGTGTCACAAAGAATGCAGTCCGAGTCAGATGCCAAGTATGTTGATGTGAGACACAGTAAGGGCAGAGACCAAGGGTTTCCCAGACAGAGCCTGAGGGTCGCAGTGCCGCGAGGGCGATGGCGCAGGGTGAATACACGATGACATTCACAGTCCGATGTTTATGTCCAGAGTCAGGGTCTTGTTTGTTTCTCTCTCTAGGATTTCAGAGTGAAAAAGTGAAAGTGTTCTGGAAATGTCCAACTGTTAGAAAATGTCCAACCTTCCAAATGAATTCTTAAGACCTCTATTTATAGAGGTTGAGATGATGATGTCATCAAGCGACACGTGGCGCTCCCCGAGAGTGACACGTCACTGGGGGGGTCCACAGGTGCCGGTGTTCCACGGACTGTCAGATCGCATATTCACCCGACCTGCCCCGCACATCGTCGCTCTGTCTATCTGGAAAGACTGGCTCCCACAGCGTCGGTGTGGCCAGAGAACTCCCTTGATCTAGCCTCAAATCCAAGCCCTTGCAGAGTCCCACAGGCCTGGCAGTGGTGGGGAAGACCCGACGCCTAACTGCCAGGTGGACTAGGCGCGATGCCCTCCGAAGACCTGCTCCCGTCTCTGAGTGACCCGGGGGTCATAGTCCATAAGGGTGCCGACGCAAGCTCCCAGTGCCGGAGCACGTATGCCAGTCACGAACACACCCTGGCGAAGATAGTGTCCCGGAGGAGTCGCCTATCCCGCGGGTGAGTCCTTGTGCCGGAGCACTCAGAGCGTGTCAAGGTAGCTTCCCGGAGGAGCCGTCTACCCGACGGGCCAGGTAGCATCCCGGAGGAGTTGCCTATTCCGTAGGTCGAGGTAGCATCCCGGAGGAGCCGTCTACCTGGTGGAAGGGGAGTTGAAGAGCTCCCAGGAGGAGATAGTGTCCCGGAGGAGTCCCCTGTCCCCGCGGTGAGTCCTTGTGCCAGAGCACTCGGAGCGCGTCAAGGTAGCATCCCGGAGGAGCCGTCTACCCAACTGGCCGAGGTAGTATCCCTGAAGAGCCGTCTACCTGGCAGAAGGGGAGTTGAAGAGCTCCCTGGCAAAGATAGTGTCCCGAAGGAGTCGCCTATCCCCGTGGTGAGTCCTTGTGCCGGAGCACTCGAAGCACGTCAAGGTAGCATCCCGGAAGAGCCGTCTACCTGGCAAAAGGGGAGTTGAAGAGCTCCCTGGCGGAGATAGTGTCCCGGAGGAGTCGCCTATCCCCGCAGGATGTTGCACACTCTGAAGAGTGGGTCAAAGTATGTTCCACAACCAAGGCAAGGTGCGCATGGTGTGGTGAAAGGATGGACCGATGCAAGGAGCATGGTAGTGTGACAGAGAGCCAATGGTACGACTGTGTTAGTGGCACGGCGGAGTGAGTAAGGTGCCTGGGACACGTCTGTGTTAGTGGCGCGATGCATGGGCGCGACAGAGTGCGTATGGTGCCGAGGACACTGTAGTGTGATAGGGAGCCTGGGGGCACGACTGTGTTAGTGGCGCGACGCATGGGCGCGGCGGAGTGCGTATGGTGCCGGGGGCACATG
This sequence comes from Escallonia herrerae, assembly GCA_033070095.1. Classification (NCBI taxonomy): domain Eukaryota; kingdom Viridiplantae; phylum Streptophyta; class Magnoliopsida; order Escalloniales; family Escalloniaceae; genus Escallonia; species Escallonia herrerae. Next base: position 59,344 of record JAVXUP010003077.1, on the reverse strand, counting down.
TCATGGAGATGGCGCACGGGCGCGGCGACGAGCATCGCGGAGACAAGACTTGGTGCTGGGGCACATGTCATGGAAGTGGCGCATGGGCGCGGCGACGAACGTCGCGAAGCAATACTTAGTGCCGGGGGCACGCATCATGAGAATGGCGCAAGGGCGCGGCGACGAACGTCACGGAGACAATACTTGGTGCCGGGGCACATGTCATGAGAATGGCGCATGGGCGCGGCGATGAACGTCGCGGAGACAATACTTGGTGCCGGGGCACATGTCATGAGAATGGCGCATGGGTGCAGCGACGAACGTCGCGGAACAATACTTGGTGCCGGGGACACGCATCATGAGAATGGCGGAAGGGTGCAGCGACGAACGTCGCGGGACAATACTTGGTGCCGGGCACATGTCATGAGAATAGCGCATGGGTGCGGTGACGAACGTCGCGGAGACAATACTTGGTGCTGGGGCACATGTCATGGAGGTGGCACATGGGCGCGGTGACAAACGTCATGGAGCAATACTTGGTGCCGGGCACATGTCATGAGAATGGCGCATGGGCGAGGCGATGAACGTCGTAGAGACAATACTTGGTGCCGGGGCACATGTCATGAGAATGGCGCATGGGCGCGGTAACGAACGTCGCGGAGCAATACTTGGTGCTGGGGCACGTGTTATGAAAGTGGTGCGGCGACAAACGTCGCGAAGCCATACTTGGTGCTGGGGGTACGTGTTATGAAAGTGGTATGCGGTCGTTGGCGACGGGTCATTCAGTGGTAGTGCTCGACTTTGGGTGATGGGCATCGCGGGAGCGGTATGCGTCACGAATAACTGACGTCACGAGGTTGATGCACGATAGACGTCGCGAGGTTGATGCACTACGAATGTCGCGAGGTTGATGTGTGAACGTTCATAAACATCGCGGAGGTGCAAGGACTCGAGAAAACAAGTGAGCGCGAAAAGAGAGGCCATAGGCCAACAATTGGGGGAAGGCCAAGGCCAACCCCCTTGGGGGGGCCGAGGCCTACCCCTTGGGGAGGCCAAGGCCGACCCTAGGGGGTGGCCAAGGCCAATGGCCAACTCCCAAGAAGGGAGGCCAAGGCCACTCCCCCTTCTTGGTGAACTTTGGGCGCGCCGACTGTAGGTGTTTCGATGGGTAATGACGAATCCGGAAGTTGCGTTATGACGAGCGCGTCGACGTGAATCGTACCCACGTGACGAACAAGGTGCCACAGTCACATACAACGTACGAAGTGAAAAAAGTGCAAAAAGGACTTTGCGCGAAAAGTGAAGAATCGGGGGGGGGGGGGGGAGAAGGCTAAAGCCAACCCCCCATGGGAGGCTGAGGCTGACCCCATGGCCTTGGGGGAGGCCGAGGCCGACCCAATGGGTTTGGCCAAGGCCTTTGCCCCTTGAAGGGGTTGCTCCAGTTGCGCCGTCGGTCGATATTTTTTTATGAAAAGGTGCTTGGGTGGTCGCGGTGCGATGATTGTGCTACCATGAGTGACGTCAACACGAAATAATTTGTGATTAAGTTGCGCACAAAGCGAGCGAAGCGAGAAACACATATGACTTGTGCGCGGGCACTTTAACCGATTCGATACGTTAGAAAAATGAATGTTGACAATGTCGACGTGTTTGCGTGAAATGAGACCCTTAGTGGTCCCTTGGGTATGACCAGAATAGGTTGGGAATAAAAGTGTTAGAAGAAAAATTATTAAAAATATTTAACGGCTATTAATTGTCACTTTACACGGAGTTGTAGAAAAATTCCATAGGAGCCAAAGTTTATTCTTATAAAACAAGAAGCAAACTTTTTCTATACAAGTAAACAAGGATTGTGTTGACTTGACTCAATTGATGAACTTTAACAAGTTGAATCATCTAATCTCCACCCTTAATAACTATACCATTACAACTGAACCGAAACCGAAAAGTTTATCGCAGAAAGAGGATGACATGGCGGCAAGAGAACGGACCAGATCAGGCCTGGGCTGGCCCACTTGGTGGATGATAATCAGTGCTCTACCTTGTACATCAGGAAATGCTGTATTAGCTAGCTGTATTCGAATATTTACTCCTTGCATTTCCGGTTGGAACTGAGGCTTTAGATCGGATCAAGATGGAATTCCCCCCCCACCACCACCACCACGGCCGCGGCAGAGTCGAAGAGGAAGAAGAAGAGTATCCGCCACCTCCTGCCTTTCATCCACAGGGACCACCTCCGCCGTCCTCCTATTACACTCACAATGAACCCCCACCATCCCACGTATCCCATGTCTATCACACCTCCCACCTAGGAGGTGGAGATTATAACTATCAATCGCCACCGCCGCCGCAAGTATCCCACGTGTATCATACCTCCCATGTGGGAGGTGGTGGTGATGGAGGATCATATTTTCCTCCTCCTTCCTCAGACTACAATTATCAATCGCCACCTCAACCGCCGTCACACGGCTTCAACTTCACCGAATCGATCCCCAATTACGTACCCCCAGCTGCTGCCGTCTCTCACGAAGCTAAGCCGCATCACTTCCAGCCTCACATGCCTGCTTTCGTTCATCACACCACCCACCACCAGGGCTCCTCTTCGGATTTCAACAACGACCAAAAACCCCCTGTGAGGGTCTTCTCCAAGGCTGAGACTAACTACTCCCTTGCCATCCGTGATGGTAAGGTCATTCTCGCCCCTTCCGACCCATCCGACCCTTCCCAGGTATCTATCTATCTATCTATCTTCTTTTTTCCTTTCGTCTAATTGACACTATCAGATCTATCTCATCATATTTATTTTTGCAGCACTGGGTCAAAGATGAGAAGTATAGCACAAGAGTTAAGGACGAAGAGGGCTTCCCCAGCTTTGCTCTCGTCAACAAAGCCACTGGGCAGGCCATGAAGCACTCTGTTGGCGCCACCCATCCGGTATGTTCATCTCTTCACATGTTCCTCCTTTGCCGCTTCCCTCTTGCCCTAATTTTGTTTTCTGTTGAAATACAAAGTATCCCTTCTTCATTTCGAGATTGATGCAAGCCTTCTGGTTTCAGTTGATTCTTGCTTATGCCTTTTTTAGTTATATGCAAAGCAACGTTAACTAGCTAATACATAACAGTCTGATTGTATCGTGATATGTTCATTTTCTGAGTACCCTCTGGACGTATGAGGTTCAAGCGAGAGGGATAGACTAGAGCTAGATGGAGACGAGGCTATTGATATACAAGGGCAACTTGCCCATTTATATCTTTCTCCATCCAAGGAGGCGCCTTTCAAGGATCCATAACTCCGAATGGTTAAGAGAAAGAGGAGAGGCAAAATTGAATCAGACTGCCTTTGGGCATCACAGTTGGTCTAAGGTGGAGGCTACTACTTTTTTCCAGGTTTTATAGAGCCATGACCTAATGGGAAATGCAAAAAGCCACTTTTGAGCTAATAGATTACATCAGGAAAATATGAAACCTTACAAAAAACAACACAACTCTCTCGACGCGCTAATGACCATCACATGGATTAAAAGCATTGGAAGATCGCCTCATCGGTGTTCTAACCTACCCATCTGGATTGCCAGCCATGACATCAGGAAATGATTACCTCAGAAGCATGAAAGACAATGTTACCAGATTCCTGTGGCTGCTATATCCCAACAGGCTTCTAGGAGTTCAGGAATGTGTTTTCTTCGTGAACCTGCTCAATTACCTAGTTACTTATTGAGATTTAATTCGCTTTATAGAGGAGAGGAGCTCATCCTTAGAATTAATGTACTTTTTTCCCAGCAATGTTACCAACTAAATTGTGAAACGTCGAGGCAACATGGAGATTTGCTGTTCTTCATCACTTGCATGGGGACACCAGTTTCAGGGAACTTTGATGAATGGACGAAAATCTTGCCAGACGAAGAGACAGACATATTACTGTAAAGGCCATAGATTCTCCACTTTTTCTCCAATCTGTACCATTCATTAGCAAATGGCAAAAGTTACAGCCAAAACTATTGATTACAGTAGATGCTGGTGGCAGTTGCAGAACATTGAAAGCAACAAGAATTTCCATTCAACACTTCATTAATTAAATCTCCGGTGCAGAAATTCATCATAATTATGCCCATCTCTCTCTATAGATTTCCCGGCTATGGGAATGATGAAACTGAAAGTAGTGCTATATTCATCCTAGATGACACAATTCAACCCTAGGGTGATAAAACACATGGAAATTGCAAATCTACAATTTGCTACATTCTTTTGGCTATTCTAGATAGAAAAGATCAGGTACAGAGTTTGGCACATGCGATTCCATGTGCAAAAAGGGAACCTTTCTACTTGTAACTTAAAATGTTGCTTCTTAAGTTGCAAGTGTCATTCACTCGGAGCGTTAGACCGACATTGTCATACCAAACAATTTCAGGGTGTTGGCATTACAGTAATAAAATAGAAAATATCAGCTATAGGGTCTTTGTCTCTTCTTTTTGGTGCTCATCAGTCTTCTGCTGGACAGTAACACTTTGCCTGACTTGTCCTAGGCACTTAATGATGCCTCAGTAAAGTCCTATATTTCTTTCCTAGTTTTGTTTCCCGAGCAGGTATGTCCTGCAGATACTAGGGGTAATGCCTGAACTACCGGAAAAATACGTTTCAGCAGCTTTGTCAACCGAAAGATGGGCCACTGCCCTTTATCATAGGGTGTTAGCGACCAATAATGTAATTGATTCAGTGCCTTTAACTTTTTGGGCCTTAGTAGCACCGGTCTCACATGGGCGGCAGTATAAAACATAGAATTCTGGGAAAAAAAAAGGATTTTTGACACGGTGAGATGTTAATTATAATTACATGCAGCGTGCTTGCATGTACCAATCTCACATGTAATAATATCAATAAACTTGACAGTCAATTCATTAACATAATGTAGAGGCCTAGAAGGGATTCACACTTAGTTAAACTTATCCTATTCCAACCATCGGCAGAGGCTAGAAAAGAGAGATGGGGCTGAAGGGACATATAGTAAAGCCACAATCCTTTGAGCAAAAGCACCGTAAACCAAACATATACAATACGACCCCGAACATGCTGGGTAAGTAACTAAGTATCAAGACGTGTCTGGGCATGTCGGTGCTGTTGCACCTGACACCGACAATGCATCAATTTAAAGGGTTGGTGCTTCATAAGTTAGGGCCATCAAGTGCAGAGGCTGTACCACTTGCAAAGCATATTGGTGAAATTACGTTTGATGTGAATTGAGCTAAGCTGGCTACAAGAGCATTTTCAGTACGCTAAATATGAAGAGGCTGTTTAGGCTTAAATTACGAGAGATGAAGATACGTAGAGTGCGATACACTTAACTGGTGGAAACCCATTGACTTAATTTAGCTAGAGGCCTGCGGACCAAGGTCAAAATAGGTAGAATGTGACAAAGAAATGTGCGGAGCTTACCCTTTGTGCAGGCTTTGCATGACTATTGCGTTGCTACCAGTACCTTTCTTTTCTTTTGTCTATCCTCCCCGTCGTCTTTTTCTGGTATCTGGCAAGTCTGGAAAAAGTGGCTTGCCACTGTTTCCCCAAGTTGTGGGTTGGAATCAACTATTTACCCGTTATTGAACTCCTCTGCAGGTGCAGCTGATCCCCTACTATCCGGATGTTCTCGACGAGTCTGTTCTTTGGACTCAGAGCAAGGACTTGGGTGATGGTTTTAGAGCAATACGGATGGTTAATAACATTCGCCTGAATGTTGACGCATTTAATGGTGATAAAAATCATGGAGGTGTCCACAATGGCACGACTATTGTCTTGTGGGAGTGGAAGAAAGGTGATAACCAGCGATGGAAGATTATTCCCTACTGTAAGTATCTCAACACGTCGTCGTCGTCATTTTTTTTTCTTTTCTAAACAAACTAATCATTGCTCCTAGTTAGAGCCCTTTGTCATTTGAGTATCTTAGGGTCTTAGGCCACTGCCCACCTATGTGTTTTAGTTTATATTGATCATGAGTGTTATATGCAGGATATCGTGTACGTTGCCATTTCCGATTATGCTTGCACGGGAGATGGCCTGAGATGCCGTGATCTTATTGTGTGTGGGTTGTGTTTGTAATGTATGCTGCGTGACTAAAAATGATGATGCTGAAGCTGTACTTTGTAATAAATGCTTATGCGCGAGCTGCTTATTTGTACTTCAATTTCTTAAACAAAGCAGCCCGGACCACTTGGAACTAACGCCCTGCTTGTTTCACGGAAATCGATTTTTTGCACTTTCTTGTGTTTGGTGCGCCACTTAAGCTAGTCAACAGAAAATATCTAAGTCAAACCATAATTGAAGTGCAAAATGTTGGAAAACAACTTTTCATTTAAAGTTTTAGGTATTGCTCCATCTTCTCAGATGAGAATTTTGGTAGATTTTCTATGATCACCCTCTCCCTGGCTGCTCTGATGAGATTTTCCCGGAAATGTGATGAAATTTGCGACATCCTCAAGCCATCAACACGATGACTAATTCTTCCCAGTTCTGGCAGCGACGATGTTTTGCAGAATTTTCTTTTCTTTTCTTTTTTTCTTTTCTGAAAAGAGGTAAGAACTCAACCTTTAATTTGTCGTGAGGGTGTAGACGGTGTTCATGTTGTGCCGGAGATCCTTCAGTCACATGGTGCTTCCTGATGTAAACAACCCCCTCAACCCCTTCTGACAAGTTTTCAACTACGTCATTCTGAATTTTTCCTTCTTATTTACCAAATGGTGAAATCATTACCGGGCCTAAATAAGTATCAGGTGAAACAAAAAAAGGCCTAAGTAACCATACACCAGTAAGAATAACAAATGCAATATAGTGATGTCCGTGGATCATCGTTTATTTTTTGCAAATTAAGAAAAAAAAATTTAGGTGTTTTTTATATTTATTATTTTTACACTTTCTTTATTCTACTAGTTTTGATCTCGTGCGTTGCATATGGGAACAACAACTATCAAAATACATGTTGAGAGATCTCGTATTTGTATACTTAATAATAATTATAAAATTGGTTGTAACAATAAGATAATTAAGGCTCCGTTTGACAACACTTTCAGTTTTGATTTTTTGTTTTTAAAAAAAATCAAAATCAAAATCAAATAATTTTTTTTTTACAAAAACAAGTAGGTGTTTGATTACTCAATTTTTATTTTAAGTTTTTTTCCTTTGGTGTTTGATAGCTCAGTTTTTATTTTGAATTTTTTCTTTGGTGGTGGTTTGTGGTGGCGATGGTGGGGGGTGGCGGTGGTCGATGGTGGTGGTGGCCTACCGCCGCGATGGCTGTCTGTGGTGGCTACCGGCCGCTGGCGGTTGGTCGGCTTTGGGCAGTGGCTGCTAGCGGTGGGAGAGTGGTGGTCTCAAAATAAAAATCAAAACTCATTTTTGAAATTTTCAAAAAAGCCCTGGTTTAAAAACTAGTTTTTTAAACTAAAAAACAAAAAACTGTGAGCCAAACGCGTTTATTTTCTCCAGTTTACAAAACTGAAAAATAAACTGCGTCAAATGGGGCCTAAAATTTTATTTTATTTTATTTTTACCTTTTTAAAGGAGTTCTTTTACCACTTTATCGTTAGAAATGAACTTGACCAATAACTGCTAGTTTTTAGTGACAAATGGAGATGAAAAATAGTGTATAAAATAATAAAAATAGTCTTTCCTAACTAATAGCAATTACATTGATAATAGTAACAAAAATAACCCGTGTTGAGGTTGTATTATTCAATATCACCAAGAAAAGAGTAACATTATATAATAATGATTAAAAAAATGGGAGCATAAACTATATATAAAATTTGTAATGAAATAAAACGAAGGAGATTATGGTAATTTAATAAAAATAACCTGATGGAGAATATAGTGTTTTCCTAAAAGATTAAAATTAAAAAGGAATATATAGAGAATTACTTTTGTTAAAATTTAGGAATTAATGAAATTGTAAAGATATAAATAAAATTTTTGAGTGTGACATATTGACATAGATGAGAGAGAAATGTAAAATCTATATAATTGGTTGAATTTCAAATGGAAAGAACGAATTCAAATCAAATTTTGTGTGTGTGTGTGTGTGAGGGAAAGGGAGAGGAGAGAGAGAGAGAGAGAGAGAGAATCTAATCATTATTACAAAGGTAAGTAAATATAAAATATTTTTAAAATTCAAAATATAAAAGTTCATATGACGAATTAAGAGAGTGTCCAAGTAAGTAATGACTGAAAAATATTTTCTCAGCTATATATATATATAGGGGGCCGATCCACACCCACCGGTGGAGAAATAACAATTTCTCCACCGAACCGCAGGTAAGAGCAGCGGTTGGGCCACGTGGACGAAAAAGGCGAAAAAGGCGTACGGCCACTGCATTAATGGTGAAAATGGCACGAGAAATGGTGAGAAAAATGGTGAGAAAATGGCGAGAAGGAGAAAAAGGACACCAACCGCATGCACAACCAGCGGTTGGCATTAATATGCCCTGCCACGTGCCGTCCCCCACCCCTGCCACGTGGCCCAACCCCATGGCCCCTGCCACGTGGCGTCCCCTCCCCCTGCCACGTGGCCCAACAGCATGGACAACCGGCGGTTGGTGCGACGGCCCTGCCACGTGGCATCCCCTCCCCCTGCCACGTGGCCCAACCGCATGTACAACCAGCGGTTGGGGCGATGGCCCTGCCACGTGGCGTCACCTCCCCCTGCCACGTGGCCCAACCGCATGAACAACCAGCGGTTGGGGCGATGGCCTTGCCACGTGGCGTCCCCTCCCCCTGCCACGTGGCCCAACCGCTCATACCACCCGCGGTTGGTCCCCTCCCCCTGCCACGTGGCGTCCCCTCCCCTCATCCGCAGGGCCCAACCGCTCATACAACCCGCGGTTGGTCCCCTCCCCCTGCCACGTGGCGTCCCCGGGTGATGCCCCCACCTGGTGTCCTTCCCTCGATGCCACGTGTCGTCCTTCCCTCCCCCATGATGCCCCCACGTGGTGTCCTTCTGCCGAAATTTTTTTTTTGCCGCAGCCTTTGACCGCATAAACAACCACCCTTCCTCACTTTTTTCTGTCTTTTTTCTTCTCTCTTCCTCACTTTTCTCTCTTTATAATCCCCTCCCCCGAACCCTTCTTCTGCACTCTGTCATCTTTTACCAACTTCCTTCGTACTTCATATCTCACCTACATAATCTCCATAACAATACAAACCAAAAAATTTTACGCTAGAAGATCGGTGGATAACCGCTAGAAGATCGGTAGATTTTTCTTTAAATACATCAAGTCACAACAAGTAAGTATTTTGAATTTCCTTATAATTCAATGTTAGGTTTATACAAATCAGCGTATTACATTTATAGATTCCAAAATAGCAATTTTTTAGGGCGCCAAATATAGACAGTTTTTCACGAATTTATAAAAAATAGCTAGAGCTAGATTTTGCCAAAATGCAAAAAAGAGACCCTAGTTATTCTTAAAGGATCTGTCTCAGGTTAAAATTTCAGATTTTTCCAAAGACTGGAAAGGGGTTAACTGATACGGGGAACCTTGTAACTCTGCAGTGTATTTTAAAATATCAAGCTAGCGCGATTTCGCGCAAAAATTTTATGAGAACCCTAGGATGTTGGGAAGTTCCATTCCCCAGGAATTCGGGCCATTCCGAAGCCGTTACCTATTTTTTTGGCCGAACGGCCCTTTAAGCGCTTGATCCGGACACCGGTTCGGGATTTTTGGGCGAAACCTCCGTAAAATACTTTTTATGTCAAGAATGAATTCAGGGAGCCTCAAGTAGCATTTCGAAGCACTTTTGATATTTTTCGATGCCAGGGGGCATTTCGGTAATTCGCCGCCCCGAGAGGGGTATTTCGGTAATTTTACAGTGCTAAGTTTTTCGACGGACTTTTTAGTCCAGAAATGTAATTACAAAACCTGAAATGTTGTTTTGAAGCTGATTTGGCGCGCGTAGGGGTGTTTTGGTAATTTTCCCGCGCCGAGGGGTGTTTTGGTAATTTTCCCGCGCCAAGTTTTTCAAACGACTTTTTAGTCCAGAAATGTAAGTAAACCACCTGAAATGTTGTTTTGAAGCTGGTTCGGGGGCGTTGGGGTGATAGTGAACGCTCAGGGGCATTTCGGTAATTTACCGCTGATCGGGGGATATTTTCCTAGGAAGGATCCAGCTTAAAATTCATACCTTAAAATAACTTTTAGTTCAGGAAAGGGTGTGAGACACCCGAAAACTTATTTTGTTCCGGATGTTCTGAAACTTGTGACGCACCGGCGATGACTGCCAGGGGATATTTTGCATAAGTAGCGGGTGTTTTGGTAACTTTCCCCCTTTAAAATTTTTCCTGATATATTTGGTATATAATTGACGTAATACATTTAAAAACTTGACTTTAAAGCGGTTTTGAGGTGTTGGGGGTGTAGGGGCCATCGGGGGGTATATTGCTATATAACCACGTTGGCGCTAAATTCAGTGGGAACTAGCGTAATTAAGCGTTCGGAGTGGTGGGAAGTGAGGATTTGTTTTAATACATTGAAATAATGACTATTGCTAATGTGTTGGTAAGCTAGGTTAAAGATCCAGTTATAGTTTTGGAATGTAAATATTATGGATATTATGGATGCTAAGTTGGTTTATAATTATATTTTGTTCTTAAAGGTATGAATTTCAGCTCTGGACCTCATGATACATCAATCCTATACGATGACGATGACCACGTCGCGAGGCACGTATTTGACGGTGTCGATAGGGGTGTTTTGGAAACAATTCAAAGCACAAGGCACCTTGAAGAGTGGGTACTAAACAAGGAACAAATACAGCTATTACACCGTCAAAATTTAACCCTGTTCACCGATTGCGGGAAATGGTCTCGACACGACGATTGCCTTATATCCGCTCTAGTTGAACGATGGAGGAGCGAGACGAACTCATTTCACTTCCGGTTTGGTGAAATGACTGTTACGTTAGAGGACGTCGGATTTATACTTGGAATCCCATGTCACGGCAGACCCGTTACTCTGAACGTGCCGTCTGCATCCATAGCGAATATGGCTATGCAGTATTTTCCGGGAATTCCAAGGGCAGCGCTTACAACAAACGGCGTCAAGCTTAAATGGCTGAGAGAGCAGTACGGCGTGCTACCGGATGAATACACTCCTCAAGATTTCGTGACGTATACGAAGGCATTCCTTCTGTATATTATTGGAGCTATATTACTTCCGACGCATTCGAAAAACACGGTGCATCCGAAGTATATGGTGTTCTTGGAGGATCTTGAGGAGGTATACTCCTATTCGTGGGGTTCAGCTGTCCTTGCGCACCTATATCGAGCACTGCATAAGGCTACGAGAAACGGTGCCAAGTCCATTGCCGCCTGCCTGACTCTATTACAGGTATGAGCATTTATTTTCTTGGTAGGATCCTTAGTCAATATATTCGGGATTAATTACTAATTCCATATAATGTTTGCATTCACAGGTTTGGTCTTACGAGAGGCTACCCATGGGTCGTCCACAACCGTTGGTAGATTCCGATGAGACGTGGCCTAGGGTGTGGGCCTGGGGGCCTACGACCAACCGGAGGAGGAGACGGGTAGACCCTCACCACCATCTAAAGTTCTATCGGGGGGAACTAGAGATACTAGATGCATCCCAGGTGACGTGGCAGCCATATGGCAAGGTGATGCATCTGTTGGATGAGTGGTGTTGGCAACTTCCGGTGTCGTACGTGCTGGCAGGTTTGGTTCGGGTGCCGCTCATTCACTTCGAAGAATGTGAGTTTCAGATGCCCGATCGAGCTATGAAGCAAGCTGGCTGTCCACAAGGGATACCAAAACCCGCTGTAGACATGCGGCCATACAGGGGTGGTCGAGGGCCGAACTTCGAGGTGGCTGATGCCTTGATTTTGTTGGGTGACGAGGTGCACCAGTGGAATACCTGGCAGGAAACGTATGATAGCCTTGTATCGCTGAAGCACGACGGCATTAGTACTGAGGAATACTTACAGTGGTTTCTCAGGGTGACGCGCACGAGGGTGAATCGCCCTTCCCAGGTGAAGAAGACATCGTATGCGCCACGTGAGGTCTATGACCAGTTCTGGGCATTGGCCATTGTAAGTCATGCTAGTGTTGTTTGATAATTTATTTGCGCACCTTATCGACCATTTGTCAAATATGATTAGCCATATTTTCTATGCATGTTTTTTAGGTTGACCAGGGCATTGAGGTGTTCAAGCAGCTGGAGTCGTTTGACTGGTTTGTCGCGCAGGCTCCTGACAATCTCAAGAGGTCCATTGAGAAGTACAAGACTGAAGTTCAAAACTTTAGTCTTGCGTACCGGGGTTACCAAGGGGAGCCGTCTAGTCGCCCTCGTCCTGACGCGTACGACTATCAGCCCCAGAGTCAGGTGTGGGAGCCGTCTGGTCGCCCTCCTCCTGACGCGTACGACTATCAGCCCCAGAGTCAGGTGTGGGAGCCGTCTAGTCGCTTGCCTCCTGACGCGCCTTCATCGCATAGCTATGAATTCTGGGAGCCGTATAGTCGCTTGCCTCCTGACGCATACGACTCTCAGTGCCAGAGTCAGGTTCCCCAAGTAGGAATCCAGGCCTCGCGCCCAAGCTTTCGGTCGGACAAAGGACAAGCGACGAAGCCATTGAGGCCGGACAAGATGGCTTGGATCGACCGGCACTACTTCGGGCATGAGCCTGTCAATTCAGCAGACTTTCCCCTTGCGACATTCCTAGGTCATGAGGATATCAGAACGTTGGCGCCGGAGACAGATCTTTCAAATTTTGTCATGAACGCTTACATAGAACTGCTCCGGATTAGAGAGCAACGTTTTAACCGTTCTGAATATTTGAAGCTTAACATGTATCCCACTCATTTTGTGGAATTAACGGTGAGAGAATTCACAGAATGGAGGCGAAGGGGCGGCAGGAGTAAGTGGAAACCAGGTCGAAACGTGTTAGGCATGATGAACGCAGACTATCAATGTCCCGCTGCTGATGCGAACCTTATCATGATACCCTGTCATCATGCAAACCACTGGTTCCTATTAGTTCTCCATCCAGCGTTCAGAACGGTTCACATATACGATAGCCTAAGGGAGGACGAGCCTGGACAGCTGCTGGCACAGATGTACAACGAGTACATCACTTTAGTGGTTAGTTTTTATTTTTTGACCTTGGCTCATAGTATATTGTTCTTGTTTCATAGGCTTGATTCTCGTTTTTATTGTTGGATGCAGACTACTGTCCTCTCGCTAGCATGCGGACGGCCACAGGGTGACCCTTGGACGGTCGTGATGATAAAGGACCGACCAAAGCAATATAACGGTCACGATTGCGGGATTTACGTCCTCAAGTACATGGACTACATTGCTCGCTCGGAAGTGCTCAAACACTCCTCGTGGACTAGGAAGGATGCCTTGACGTTTAGGTATAGGATAGCCTGGGAGCTGAAAAAGAATGAAGCTAGACGCCTTCATTACCATTATCCTGACGTGCGTGGCTAGCTGCTGTGATGTTACAAAAAACTGTACCAAAAAGAAATGTACATAATTTTTCGCATGCTATGAATTTGGCGCTAAAATGTGCGCGAATATACCTTTCATATGACGGCATTCGAAAAAATTACGCGTCTTGCTTTTTGCCGAAATTCATAGAAATGGGCTAACTAGCGTGCATGAGGTGCAATGAGCGAAAAAAAAGTGACAAAAAAATTTCAACTTTTTTCGGAAGCTATCAAATGGGGCCTAAAGTGTGCCCGAATAGGCCCTTCCTAGGAAAACTCAAAAATTAATGTGTCTCGTTTTTCGCCGAAAGTCTTACAAATGGGCTAACTAGCGTGCCTGAAGTGCAATGAGCGAAAAAAATGTGACAAAAAAAATTACAATTTTTTTCGGAAGCTATCAATTGGGGCCTAAAGTGTGCCCGAATAGGCCCTTCCTAGGAAAACTCAAAAATTAATGTGTCTCGTTTTTCGCCGAAAGTCTTACAAATGGGCTAACTAGCGTGCCTGAAGTGCAATGAGCGAAAAAAATGTGACAAAAAAAATTACAACTTTTTTCGGAAGCTATCAATTGGGGCCTAAAGTGTGCCCGAATAGGCCCTTCCTAGGAAAACTCAAAAATTAATGTGTCTCGTTTTTCACCGAAAGTCTTACAAATGGGCTAACTAGCGTGCCTGAAGTGCAATGAGCGAAAAAAATGTGACAAAAAAATTACAACTTTTTTCGGAAGCTATCAATTGGGGCCTAACGGAAGCTATCAATTGGGGCCTAAAGTGTGCCCGAATAGGCCCTTCCTAGGAAAACTCAAAAATTAATGTGTCTCGTTTTTCACCGAAAGTCTTACAAATGGGCTAACTAGCGTGCCTGAAGTGCAATGAGCGAAAAAAATGTGACAAAAAAATTACAACTTTTTTCGGAAGCTATTAATTGGGGCCTAAAGTGTGCCCGAATAGGCCCTTCCTAGGAAAACTCAAAAATTAATGTGTCTCGTTTTTCGCCGAAAGTCTTACAAATTGGCTAACTAGCGTGCCTGAAGTGCAATGAGCGAAAGAAATGTGACAAAAAAAATTACAACTTTTTTCGGAAGCTATCAATTGGGGCCTAAAGTGTGCCCGAAAACAGAGTTACCAAAAATATCAATAATCCACAAATCAAATCACAAATTAAAGATTGCACAAACCAAATCACAAATTTAAACATTATAAAATTTCAATTTATACAACTGAAACATTAACCCTAACACTCTTCCTCATCATCGTCCTCCTCGACCATACTGCCAGGTTCGATACCTAACACTTTATAATGGTTTCTCTTGTCATGATCAGTCATCTTATTACACACGCACACTTTCGTAATTTTTTTTGACCCGTTGCTTCTTCAATCGGATTCTTCATGCGTATTGCTCGTTTTCGCCCTTTTGTTTGAGAAATAATTGGATCAAAAATGTAAAATTAGCAAAATAGCCCCCGATGAGCGGCAAATTACCGAAATGCCCCCGGGGGTTCATTATCACCCTAACGCCCCAAATCAGCTTCAAAACAACCTTTCAGGTGCTTTGCTTACATTTCTGGACTAAAAAATCCTTTGAAAAACTTAACCCTGCAAAATTACGAAAATACCCCTATCGGGGATGCGAATTACCAAAATGCCCCCTGACAAAAAAATTCTGAAAAGTGCTTTGAAACGGGATTTTAAGCTTCCTGAATTCACTCTTTAAAAAAACTTTTCGGGTGTCTCACACCCTTTCCTGAACTAAAAGTTATTTTAAGCACAAATTTAGCAAAATAGCCCCCGGGGGTTCATTGTCACCCTAACGCCCATCAAACCAGCTTCAAAACAACCTTTCAGGTGTTTTACTTATATTTCTGGACCGAAAAACTTTTTTTCGGGAAAATTACCAAATCACCCCTCGCGGGGTGGCAAATTACCAAAATGCCCCCTGGCTTCAGAAAATATCAAAAGTGCTTTAAAATGCTATTTTAAGCTTCTTGAGTTCATTCTTGATCTAAAAAGTATTTTACGGATTTTTCGCCTAAAAATCCCAAACCGGTGTCCGGATCGAGCGCTTAAAAGCCCGTTCGGCCAAAAAATTAGCTAACGGCTTCGGAATGGCCCAAATTCCTGGGGAATGGAACTTCCCAACACCCTAGGGTTCTCATAAAAGTTTCGCGCGAAATCGCGCTGGCTTGATATTTTAAATTACACTGCAAAGTTACAAGGTTGCGCATATCAGTTAACCCCTTTCCAGTCTTTGGAAAAATCTGAAATTTTTACCTGATACATATCTTTTGAAAATAACTAGGGTCTCTGTTTTGTACTTTGGCAAAATCTAGCTCTAGCTATTTTTTATAAATTCGTGAAAAATTCTATTTTTGACGCCCTAAAAAATCGCTATTTTGGAATTTTTCGAATGTAATACCCCGATTTGTCAAAACGTAATTTTGACACCCTAAACACGAATTTTAGACTATTGTAAGAACAATTTAAGCGTAACACAATTTAAACAATCAATTGGTAAGAACAAATTGAAAAATACTTACTTG
The DNA here is from genome assembly GCA_033070095.1 of Escallonia herrerae. NCBI lineage: Eukaryota > Viridiplantae > Streptophyta > Magnoliopsida > Escalloniales > Escalloniaceae > Escallonia > Escallonia herrerae. The sequence goes on along the minus strand of JAVXUP010003077.1, from coordinate 43,343 downwards.
TTTTAACTTGATATATTTCAAGAAAAATCCACCGATCTTCTAGCGGTTATCCACCGATCTTTTAGCGTAAATTTTTTTTGTTTGTATGTAGGTGAGATAGGGAGAATGAGGAGAGTGGAAGAAATGATTCGGGGAGGAGGGATTTTATAGAGAGAAAAGTGAGAGAGGAAGAGAAGAACCGTGAGTGAACAGCAGGGAGGGGGAGGGGGGAATGACACGTGGGGGTGGGGGGTGGGGGGTAGGGTGGTAATGACACGTGGGGGAAGAGGGGGTTCACGGGTGGGGGAAGGGGGGTTCACGGGTGGGGGAAAAGGACATAGGGTGGGGGCCACGGGGTGGGGGGCAAGGGGGGTGACGGGTGGGGGGCAAGGTGGGGGTCACGGAAGGCAATAATGCCAACCGCATGTAGGAGTTGCGGTTGGGCATTAATGCCACCATTTTCTCACGAGTTTTTCATTTTCTCGTGATATTTTCGTGAATTTCTCATAGTATTTTCGTCCTTTTTCGTCCCTTTTCGTCCCTTTTGCGCCACGTGGCCCAACCGCTGCTCTTACCTGCGGTTCGGTGGAGAAATTGTTATTTCTCCACCGGTAGATGTGGATCGGTCCCCATATATATATATATATATATATATATATATATATATATATATATATATATATATATATATATATGGAGCTGATTCCTTGATACCACTAGCAAAATGAGGTATTTGCTAGCGCGATCTGGGCCGTCCATCCTGAAAGATGGATGGTCCAGATCGCGCTTTTTTAAAACTGTCATTAGTCCGCGACATAGTATCGCGGACGACTGACAGGCCCTGACGCATGTCAGGAAAAAGTCGTCCACCACACTCTGTGGTATGACTTTTTCTGTGTCATTAATGTTTCCGCTACATTATGTAGCGGACTAGTCTTCTCTTTTTCTCTCCCTTCACTCATTCTGACTTCTTATTTTTCCCTCTTTTCTTACTTTGATCCTGATGAACAAATCTTCATGAAGTTCGCTGGCAACAGATTGCCATTGGTAAAAAAGACTCCAAAACGAGCACACCCAATTAGCACATCCACCTACAGGCTGGAACCATTCATGAAATTGGCTGGCAACGGATTGCCATTTTGTTCTAGGGTCTTCAACCTCCTCCATTTCTATCACCCTATATCAAAAACGAAAAGATTTAGAAAAAAAAACTTAATTTCTCAAACCCATGACAACCAAATCAAAGCACATCATAAGTATTTGAAGCGACAAGATAGAAAGAGAAGGAAGAGTTTTCAAATCATCAATAGTTTGCTATTTTGACACAGATTTGCTGTGATCTTTATAGAACGTCCCTTGTTCTATGTGGACTTTGCCGGAGCCACCGGAGGCGCAAACAGGCACGGCCAGGCCGGTGCGGAGCCGATGGACACAGCGGCGGCGGCGGAGGAAGACAGTGGCTAGATCGATGACCCAAAATTTCTTTTGCTAGGCCCATAGCCACGAAACCGGACAAAGAATAGGGAACCCTTTTGGAAGGTTGGAGCAAGAAAAGCATTGCTTAGCTGCTGCCACCAGGATCCCCGCCGGAGTCCCTTCTGTTAAAAGATCCCCGCCGGAGTCCCTTCTGTTAAAAGATCCCCGCCGGACACGGGAGGTGCTGTCCAACTACCCGAAAGGAACCACCGTCTTGAAGGAGCTCATCCAGAACGCGACGACGCCGGCGCCACCATGGTCTGGCTGTGCCTCGATCGCCACTCGCACGCTCACAAGGGAGAGAGAGAAGATGAGAGATGAGGGGAAAGATGGTTGTGCCCTCGATCGCTGGACACTGGAGGTGCTGTCAAACTACCCCGAGGGAACCACCGTCTTGAAGGAGCTCATCTAGAAGAGAGAAGATGAGAGATGAGGGGGAAAGAGAAAATAAAAGTTGGTTGTCTTTTTTTCAGAGCTGACAACACGGATGTCTCTTTTCGAGAAAGTAAAATAGTCCGCTACATAACGTAGCGGACATATGTAATTGGGATTGAGGGGTATATTTGTCAAAAATACCGTCCGCTACATAATGTGGCGGACATATGTAATTGGGATTAAGGGGTATATTTGTCAAAAATACCGTCCGCTACATAATGTAGCGAACGGACTTAAAAAAATGCAAAAAAAAAGATTTGGGCCGTCCACAAATCGTTCGTGGACGGCCGGATCGCGCTAGCAACTTAACTCAGTTTGCTAGCACTCTCAACGGATCAGCTCCCATATATATATATATATATATATATATATATATATATATATATATATATATATATATATATATATATATATATATTAGATTAGATTTCTCTCTCAACTCTTCACTAACTCATTTTCTCTCTCCTGACCCACTCTCTTACGCTTTCTCTCTACACGTTAACAATCCATTAACCAATTTTTTCTCTTCTGATCCACTTTCTTCCTCCTCTCTCTCTCTCTAAAGGGTAGAATAAAAAAATACAGAATATATATGACCTAAATCCTTAATATGCGTGCCAAATGAAAAACTATTAATTTATGTGGGACGGATGGAGTATTATATAGGCTAGGCTCAATACTTCAAATGAACAACAGTAATACCACATACAAACTTTATTATAATTTCAGTATTTTCGAAACAAACCATTAAACATAACAAATCTCTATAATTTGGTTAGAAACATTACTTTATTTTCACATATATGATATGTATATTGTAATATATGCCGCATCACTGGCAAACTTGTATCCTGTAATTCTTAAAAATGGCGTATCTATGTATCCATGCTTGTGCCGTATCCACGCCGACACTGAAGTTTGTGCTTTCTAGTGTTATTTTGAAAAGCTACCATGCTTGTCCCCGCTATGATGTTGCCGGGTAAATGCCAGATTCCTCTAGATTACATACAATGCCAACCAAAATTTTCATCAGCAAAAATTAAAATTTCTCCAAGAACATGTTTTAGAATTTTTTTTATCCTCTTTGGAAATGAAGGATAAAGATGTACTTGTAATACTTGAATGGACACAAAAACCCTTGGAACTTAACAGACACAACTGTTGGGTACTAACTGCTATAAAATTAAATTAAAATTAATTAAATATTATAATTAATTCCAAACAAGGCCTAAGTGCCCCTAGTGCCCATCTTTTTACCATGAAATATTGTTTTATTTAAAGGTCAAGTTAAGTTCAAACCAGAGAAACTCCCTCCAATATTTCTCATCATCTAAAGTTAATTGATTTTGTGATGAGTTTTATAAACGCTTTGAAGCCTTCTTACTTTTTCGCTGAGAGATAACGAATCCACTCATGTCACTAATTATTCTAACAATCTCCCACTAAGTTAGTAATAGGAAAATCAGAAACGGGACCAGATTTATGCATATATATGGTATTTTTTTACTTAAACCTCCTATTTGTATAAATATTTTAAATTCTTGTCGAAATCAAAGGTTAGATATAATCTGTTAAAACTTAATTCCTGTACTCACAAGAGAGAAAATATCTTACACACAAATCTTACCTATTCTTTAACGTATTCACCTTGAGCTTTAGCACCATATTATGGCCTTGTGCTACCCCCTGAATTCATAAACACTTACAAAGTTTTATTTTTCGGACTTTGGTAGAAACTGCACCACTCTTTGTGTTTACATATGTGAAGTTTAGATTAAGTCTCAAATAGGACTTCCTGGTTCTTAACCCGAATCTAATATCTTCATTAAGAATATTAAATGCTCAACCTCTTTACTTAAACATTATCTCAATCCTAGTACTTGTTGAGTGTCACACACTATAACTTGTTATTTCCTTTTAAATTTCCAGGATTGTAGAGCAACAATAAAGGTAAGGTTCCTATTACTAGTAGCAAAGTAGAACAGTTTTACACTCATTGTACTCGTAGTGCTCCTTATCACATCCCTCGAGAGACTTTTAGTTAGTGGGTCAGCAAAATCTTTTTCTATCTAATGTAGACAACCGTGATTATATCATCAGCAATTAGTTGACCATTAAATATGGTTTTATTTGTAGCCCAAGTCAAGATCACACCAATGAAATTTTAGAATTTCTCACTAACATCCCACCATCCATAGTAAATAGATTTCGTAAGTTAAGTCTTATAAAGGCTTTGAATCCTTCTTACTTTTTAATGCAGGACAACCAATTCACCCTTGTCATTAAGTATTCTAACTGTTGTTGATGAAATCTGGGAGAATCTTGATTAACTCGTGAATAGACCTGCACAACACAAACAACACATGTGACTCGCTGAAAATATTTTTGGCAGAGGATCTCCGATGCTAGAGTCAGAAAGTGTTTGAAAAGAGTTTGGTAGTATTCTTAGATTATATGACGTACCTCTTTCCCTCTTTGGACTTTCTTTATATAGGGCTTCCATTAATGGGTCAGTTATCTCTCTTTAATGGGGAGTTACTAGAGTTAATGGGAGGTTACCAGAATTAATCGACATTTACTATCCATAATGGGAGAGTGGATAAATGCCACTTTTCACTTCTCCAAGAATTATGGGGCAGTTTTGGTGCCTTCTGGTGATGATAAATGTCACCCTCCCATAAGTCGTATTTTTTACCCATATTTATACCAATTTACAATTGGTATCTGGAGCCTTTTACGATCTCTTTTTACTTTGTTAGAACAACATAATCAAAAGCTAAGTTCTCTTAGCTGTCATAGGGTACAACAACAACAACAAGACGACGACCAAACACCAACAATGAGAGCAAGTGAGCTTAATGGAAGCTGAGTGTGCTGACCGATTTGGTTCAACTGGTGACCAATTGGCGAGTATAAAGGAAAGCATCTAAAATATCCCAGATCTAAAGCTCTTTGTGGACCAACTGAATGATGAACTAAGTGTTGTGCGGCAAACACTGTCAGAATTGCAATTTATGATATAACAAGTAATCACTACTAGAGGCAATGATGGGATATAGAGCTCAAGCTCCAAAGATGATCGGTCTGGTCTGGTAGATGAGTAAAGTCAAATCATAGAGAGTACTTCCAGTATACTAATGGTAACTTATATCCTAAACTTCCAAAGTTAAAATTTCTTAATTTTTTGGAGAAAACTTATATAGTTGGGTGAGAAAGGCTAAAAATTCTTTGAATTCAACCCAATCGTTGAGATCATAAGGTAAATTTTGCATTAGTACAATTTAAGGGGCAAGCTGAATATTGGTTTGGTACTCATATTAAAAGCAATGGAAAGGTGAAATGGATAGAATATGTGAGAGGTTCAAATGTTAGGTTTGCTATGTTATTTGAAGAAAGTATAATTGGGGAATTTCACAAGCTAAGGCAAATTGGTACCGTATAAATGAGATTGAGACTCTTAGGTCAATCTTGGTTAAGGAAGTATCGAGGTTTGAGGAAGGATATTTTGTACAAAGCTTAGTCAGTGGTCTCAAGGATGAAATTAGGTTGGAATTTAGAAGTTTGATCTGTATGACTATGACCTATCTAAAGCAAATTTTCTTGCCAAAAAATAGGAAGCTAGTTTGCATGATAGTTGGCATTCAACTAAGCCAAGCCTAAACCAAACCCAAGCCATCCTTATGGTCAGTGACAACCATGAAATCCCTAGCCAAAAAACCCTGTTACAAATCAAGATAAACCATTATGACCCAAACTCTTTTTAGTGGCCAACCTCAGCAACCAAATAAGCAAAAAGCCTTAGTGCCAACACCTGTGGACCCCCTTATTGAAGACTCATAAAAGGCATACTTCAATGGCAGAAGATAAAAAAGGTTATGCTAGTGGTGTGATGAAATCTTTTCCATAGCACTCAATTCCAAACAAAGGCAAGTTTCCACTTTGATAGTAGATGAGGAAGAATGTAAAGAACCAGGGAACCGTTTATATTAATGAAAAGAAGTAGGTAGGAATGGCAACAGGGTAGGTCGGATGCATGTCTATAAAATTCGTACCCACCTTTGTAGCCCTGGAACCCCGCGCCCACTACTGTGTCAAACAAGTGCAATACCATACCTGACCCTAAGCAAGTTTAAAAAACCCGTCTTAGCCCCAATTCGCCCCGCCCTTCCATTCCTCAACTCATCATCACCATTCCCACCACTCTCACACCCTTCTTAGAACACCATTACCACCTCATACCCCTTATTACCATCGCTGCCACACACCCGTTATTATTTCTATATTACCTGCCGCCGTTGCCTTCACCACTTGCCCATTGCCACCATACCTACCACTCTATTAATCTCAGAACCAACCCCACCTTGTAACCCCTATAATGGAGTCACCACAGCACATAATTCCATTTCTCAACCTCTTCTCCACAGCTATCAAGATTTATAAACTTTCGCCAACCTAATTTGGTGTGAGATCAAGACCAATTCTACCTGCTGTCATCAAGCGTCGCTTTGGTTCGTGAAAGTTGGTGGTGATCGATCAGTGAGATTCGATCTTCATTTGGATATGAGACCTTAAATCGTGGGATCCTCTGTGGTGGTAGTCATGGTTTGTGGCCATGGAGGGCTAACCGCCGATGGGAACAAAATATGCAGTGATGTTTTTGCTGAAGCAGTTTGTATAACACCTCCTAGACCCCAAGACCATGACATGCCCTTCATCCTTAATGCTCAGCCCAACAACTTTAGACCTTATGGAGTACCATGATGCAAAAGACAAAAGTAGAGAAAATTATGCAAAAGATGTTAGCCTCTGGAATTATTTAACTAAGTACCTCTCTTTTGGTTTACAAGTGCTTCTAGTAAAAAGGAGATGGGTCACAGAGGAGGTGTGTAGATTACATGGGTCTTAAGAAACTCATCATGAAGAATAAATTCCCCATCCTTGTGGTGGATGATTATTGCATGAGCTCCAAGGAGCCTGTGTATTCACTAAGTTGAAACTAAGAAGTGGATATCATCAAGTCAGAGTACACCCTAAAAATATGCTTAAGTTTGGTTTTACTTGGGGGTGGCAATTTGGGGGCCTAATTGAAGCCCCGCTCCGCCCCACATGATACCTATTCAGGAAGGTCTTTAATAAATAAATATGGGCCAAATGGGGGATCTGACTAAATGGGGCTATTTGGACCTTCCCCATCCCGACTTAACCAAATAGGTTTTAAAAACTCAACCCATTTACAAGTTTTCTTTTTCTCTCTCTTAAGAACACGCAAGCCACCAATTAGCAGTTACCACCGGCCACTTCCTCTGTCACCCGTTGCTGCTGATGCCAGGAAATTCCTGTAGCCACCATCGACTACCACCACCTACTGTCGGTAATCATCGCCGTGGCCACCTGTTAAAAATCCCGACATTCGTCGTCTGTCGGCTACTGTCCAATCGCTGTAGCCACCATTGCCCCCATCGATGTTATAAGAATAAATAGAATAGTTTTTATCAAAGAAAACTAGTTTAAACAGAAAAAATAATGAAAACTGATGCTTTAACCCGTATAGAATTGGCTGCTGAGGCGGGTTGGATTTAATTGGGATGGGGCAGGTTAAATCAAATATGAGACAATATTTGGATGGAGCAAATGAAGGTGGACAACTTAGGGTGGGGCGGTCCGCCCTATATTTTCATCCCTACCTTTACTACTAACTTGAAAAGTTATGAGTTTAAGGTTATGCATTTTGGACTCACAAACACATCTGCTACTTTCCATTCTATATTGAACTAAGTATTACTCCCTCCGTCCCTGAAAATTTGATCATATTTTCTTTTTGGACCGTCCCACAAAAATTGATCACTTCCAAATTAAGAAAGATTTTGTAGATATGTTTACTTATTTACCATTTTTATACTTTTTTTTATTTTATTCCTCTTTCTTCATTTAACTCTCTACCAACTCATTTTCTCTTTCCTGGCCCACCGCTTTACACTATTTTATTCTATTTCTCTCTTCACATTTAACATTCTACAAACTAATTTTCTCTTTCTTGGCCCACTCTCTTCCTCCTATCTCTAAAGGGTAAAATGAAAAAAATACACAATATATAACCTAAACCGTTAATATGCGTACAAAGTCAAACTGATTGAATATTAAGGGACCAAGGGAGTACAACCTTTCCTCAGGAAATTGTTTTATTATCTCTTGATGAGATTTTGGTCCACAGTAAGTCTTTCACATAACAACCTACAACACCTCACCACATCTTTGCAAACACTTACAGACACCATAAGTTGTATGTCAAGAAACTAAAATGTGCAATTACTGTGCATGAAATGGAATACCTAGGGCACATTATCTCAAGGAAGCGAGTAACTACTTATCCTTCCAAAATTGCAGTCACGGTAGAGTGGCCACTACCAAAGACAGTCATGCATCTAAGGAAATTCTTGGGACTTGCAGGGTACTACAGGAAATCTATTCCACAATATGGGGAGAAAAGTAAGCCCCTGACCACGTTTTACCCCTTAAAAATAATTTTCAATGGACACCACAAGCTACTTAAGCATTTGAGACCCTCAAGATAGCTATGACACACGCACCCACACATGTACACACATGCACACCTGTCCTTGCCTTGACAAAATGGTCACTCCATTTTACAGTGGAGGTAGCTGCTAGTGTCCAGATGACGAGAGTTGTTCCAATGCAAGGGGCCTGGCCATTAGCTTTCTAGGTCATCATGCATCGACAAACCTACTTGAATTAACACCCAGTTTACCATAATGACTGACCATTGCAACTCAAAATATTTGTTAGGCCAGAGAGCGACTTCATTATTGCAACAAAAGTACTTGTCTAATCTACGAGGTTTTGATTTTGAGATTTAATACACAGCTGGAATAAAAAATAGGGCCTTAGATGCACTGTCTATGTTACTAAACTGTAATAACAAGGTAAGTCATGGCGTAGCAGGGCGATACCAGTATGGATCTGAGTTGCAACACAGTTACGGAGAAAATGAGTTGTATAAAAGCATATCCAATAGCTCGTATTGGCTCCTTATGCCACCTTAATATACACATATGATCAAGGAACTCAAAGGTATAGAAGGAATTTATGTGTTGGAAATAGATAATTCCCTGTGGCCAGTTATTGAAAATCGTACATGTCTCTAGATTAGGTGGGCATTCAGGGATTACTGTCAACTGTAAAAGGGTTGTCTCATTCTTTTGTTGGCCCGACATGAAGTAAGACGTTAATTCAATACAACAGCATGATATTTGCCAAAGAAATAAATCTAAGCACATACCCTATCCCGGCATCTTGCAACCACTGGCAATTCCTATTCAGTTTTTGAGTAGTGTTTCAATGGAATTCATAGAATGGTTGCCAAGGTCTAAGCACAAGGAGTTCATTATGATGGTGGCTATGATAATGGTTGACAGGCTGAGCAATGTATCTTACTTCAGATCCCTTAGTCACCCTCACACAACTCAAGATGTGGTTGAAGCCTACTTAGACTAAGTATTTAAGCTACATGGGACTCTAGAAAAACATTGTTTATGATAGACGAATTGAATTCTTCAATCACTTTTGAAAAAAAAGAAGTTATTTTCATAAAAAAGAATAGAATTGTGTAGACACCCTATATTCGTAGTCATATTTTTAGTCAAATAATTATTGGACTTTATTATTAATTAAAGTTTATAATTAGGGGTTTAGCCTGATAGTGTATTAAACTTAATTAACTTAATCCAATCCAATAGTCCAGTGTGATAGTTCAGTCAGGTCAATAATTAGGCTCAATCCAGTCCATTTAGGTGAGTCCAGTTCACATGTCAAGAGTACGATTTGCCTTGAAGATTTTTGAATTTTTTGTGATTTATCCTTGGTGCAAGTGATTTAATCCTTGATTTACATGAAATATGAAGATAATTACCGGGTACATCATATCTAATAAAATTAGGGATAATTACTGAATTAGGAGTAGATAATGTCTTGAAATGCAGAAAAAATATTTTGAATTTTGGGATAAATCGGCCAATTTTCAACAAACTGCCCGATTAGTTGACTTTTATCGGTTTGTGATTTTTATCAAATATTCTGTCTTATCATCATATTATAGATTAAGGTGATTTCTTTATCATTTTTGGCACCTCATACCTCTATAAATAGGGCCCTTGGCTTACATTTTCAGGTATCGGCTTTTTTCTCCCTAGACCTTTTATCCTATTTCTTTTTGAAGCGGTATATCATCTCTTAAGAGAAACCAGCACTCCATATCTCACTTTTATATTCTCTAGCCCTTGCATCATAGATTCTTCATAAGACATTCCCGGGTCTTCAATGCAAGCAGACTCGCAAGGTACCACTTATTGCTTTCTAGGCTAGTCTCGCATAATGGTCTAGAATATTCCCCTTTCCCGCGACCATATTTTTATTTCTAGAAACCACTAAAAAGAGTACTTTTATTTCTTAGTTTGAGTCTAAGACCGAAGTGTAGGCTGCCTCTCGTAGGGTCCGAGTCGAACTATGATGATTTTGATTTTGGTCAATCCAACTAGATACGTAGGCCATTCGATCCTTGATGTCAAGTTCAAGCCAATAATATAGAAATAAGTTTAGGATTTATGTTATTGCATGTTAATGTTCTAAAAAGGCCAAAATTCTATAGAAATGAAGTAGAGACTGAAAGGATATGACGGATGCCTAACACATTCCCGTCATATAGCTTAGTCCCCGAACTCATTTATTTGTTTTCACTAGACTAATCAATCTTTTGGACATTTTCAGAATAATTTTTAATTTTTTTCTTATTTTTCTGTGTTTAATTAAATTAGATGGCGACTCCTATTTTTCAAGGCGGTTTGTTACAAATTGCATATGGACACCTGCTATCAACCCAAAGGAATAGGCAAATAGAGAAGGTCAACCAATGCTTGAAACCTACATATGATGTTTTTGTGAGGATAGATCCAAGACTTCAAGTTGGCTCTGAGCCTATATATATATATGTGTGTGTGTGTGTGTGTGTGTATATATATATATATATATATATATATATATATATATATATATATATATATATATATATATATATATATATATATGGGAGTTGATCCATTGATAACGCTAGAAAAATAGGAAAAGTTGCCAACGCGATCTGGCCGTCCACGCCCGATACGTGGACGGTCAAGATCTTTTTACATTGTTTTTGAGTCCGTCCGCTACATTATATAGTGAACAATTTTGTGACAAAAATTCCCTCAGAGCCCGTCCGCTACATTATGTAGCGGACTAATTTCGGACCTTCTTTCTCTTTCTGTCATTAATGTTTAGACTTCTTTCTCTCCCTCTCTCTCCCGTTCGCTACATTATGAAGCGGACTAGTTTCGGCCTTTTTTTCTCTTTCTGTCATTAATGTTCTGACTTCTTTCTCTCTCTCCTTTCTCTCCTTCTTCTGATTTGTGTCTCACTCTCTCTCTCTCTCTCTCTCTCTCTCTCTCTCTCCTCTCATCACTTTTTAACTTGTTTATCTTTCTCTCTTTTCTCTCACCATTTTCTCTCTCATCCTCCTTTCTTATTATCTACATGGGTCGTTACTCGTTGGCTAGCAGTGAGACAATAGAACAACCTGTAATACTGGATGTATATTCACCAGATCAGTGTGTAGAGTAGATTGGTAGAGTTGATTTATCTAAAAATGATTTGAAGGCTTAGTGGGTTAGAGTACCTTGATTTATCTAAAAATGATTTCAAGGGCTAGATCCTAGATAAGCTTCCATTGAGTCTATAAGTCTTCAATGTCCTAAAAATGCCTTACTGATCTTTCCAAACCATCTGAGAATGACGTGTCTGCTTAAATTCAAGAGGGAGAAACATCACAGCTCAAAGTCTACTATCAAGATTGCAATCATTGTTGCCTCAGTTGGAGCTGCTTTTATGTTTGCCTTTATTCTATTGGCTTATTATCCGGCACAGCTGTAAGACTTCCATGTAAGAAGTGGATTTAATGGCCAAACTATGGGCAGAGATGTTAAAGTAGGCAGAATCAGTCGTCCTTCACTTGTCAAATTCGGTCCAAATGTAGATGCTACTCCAACTTCGTTAAAATTTTCAAATGATCATTTGCTAACTTCAAACTCAAGATCATTGTCGAGGCTGCCAGAGCTTGGTACTAAAATCGTTGAGCATGCTTTGCCAGGAGGGGTGGTGGCTAGTTCCGCACGCACGCATCCCAAATTTGATAAGATAGTCATCCGGAAGAAAGTCCTCTCCAGGTTCACCCATAGATTCCTCACTCTGTGGCCTGAACCACGCCGAGGCAACAGTGGCCTGAACCAACTCCTGAAGGAAATTGCTAATGACCCATGTAGATAATAAGAAAGGAGGGGAGGGGAGGATGAGAGAGAAAATTGTGAGGGAAAAGAGAGAGAAAGAGATACAAGTTAAAAAATTGGTGAGAAGAGAGAGACAGAGAGAGAAGTTAGAAGAAGGAGAAAAAGGAGAGAGAGAAAGAAGCCAGAACATTAATTATAGAAAGACAAAAAAGGGCCAAAAACTAGTCCGCTACATAATGTAGCGGACGGGAGAGAGCGAGAGAGAGAGAGAGAGAGAGAGAAGAAAGTCAGAACATTAATGACAGAAAGAGAAAAAAGGTCCGAAAACTAGTCCGCTACATAATGTAGCGGACGGGCTCTAAGGGTATTTTTGTCACAAAATTGTCCGCTACATAATGTAGCGGACGGACTCAAAAACAATGTAAAAAAATGATCTAGACCGTCCACAGATCGGGGGTGGACGACCAGATCGCGTTGGCAACTTCTCCTATTTTGCTAGCGCTATCAACGGATCAGCTCCCTATATATATATAATAAACAAAGCATGAAACGCTATAAAACTCAATGATACCTTCTTTGCCTGATATATCATTACTTCTTGGCATGACACATTATTACATTATATTTTTAATGTGAAACAGAATTTATAAATTATATATACTAAATCTAAAAGTGTCGCTAAAGGTCTCTACTATTATCTTGAATGAGATCCTTATCCTTAGTAAGTTAATTTTTATATTAGTAAGCCTTCTATTATATGAAAACTAATTTCAAACATTGTAAAGCTCTCCCTAATCAATATAGTAACGTATTTGGACTTAATTTTGATTATTGTATTTTGAAAATCACCCTCTAATATGAATATGAAAATTCATACATATAAAACCCAAAATTAACATGCTAGATTTAGAAGGAAATGATGTTACAATTTGAACTAAAACAACTTATGAGATTAAAAAAAAACTAATTAAATTTGGATAGGATCCTCATTTTTTAAGTTAATTAATTTTGGGGAACGATGAGGTTTATATTTGCAAGCCTAATATAATTTGAAAAACTATATTCTAACTTGTTATGACTTGATTTTGACTACTATATTCTTAAAACTATGACTTTTGAAATTCATATATCTAAAAAGTAAGAATCATATATTAGATTTACAAGAAAAAATAATGTTATAAGTGAGATAAATGTATCATATTTATTGGCACACACAGAAATATAGTCATTATAAAAAAATAATAAGATATATAGAGTAGGTAACGAATAATAGGTCAATTTTTTGTGATAAGACCTCGCGACCAACAAAGTAACTACATCCCATATAGAAGAAGCTAGAAAAAAATATAAAATGTGAGAATTGAAAGAAAAATTGACCCGGTTAATCTATATCATTCTTAGTATATTTGAGATTTTTTATAACCTTCACAGTGAGTTGTTTCTATGTAACTTTACAAAGCTTATTCTTATCGAATATAGAAATTTTTCTTGAGAAAATACCACTGAAGGCAGCTATTGGGCGTAAGAACTATGGCTTTGTGACAAATAGTAGACCTATACACAAGATGTGTAAAAGAAAGTCATGCTTATAAATTCTACTTTATGAACGTACATGTATATTAGGTCTTAGTTTTGACTATCAACACCTCATAAGAACTTCGAAACAAGGACACGTCATCTTTATCGGATTCACAACGTGCATTTTACAAGATTTAAAAAAGGCATATATATATATATATATATATATATATATATATATATGAAAAAAGCGAATATGAAGCTGCGTGAGGCTAGCGACTAAAACAGCGTTAGTTTCTGATAAAACAAGCATAATCTCTCTTTTTCAGTTCTCTTTTTCCTCTCTCTCCCTTCTCACAGTTTTTCCCTTTCCCATTTCTTTGTCGCTGGTCGGCCCTTACATACCGTCACCCGCCACCAGCCACCAGCCCTACCATCACAAACCACCACAAACCATACAAATATCGAAACGCACCATTGACAGTGCTCTTTTCCCCTGCAACATCACGGAACCAACCATCACCACCTTATCTAATTACCGATCTCCACCACTGACCAACATCCATCGCCGGCGACCTTCACAAACCTTTGGTGCAGATCACCTACTACCACCAGCACCATCACAGACCATTGCCATCATACAAAAACCCACGACTGTTGGCTCAATACCCCCGCCACATCAAAGGACCGATCAAGCTCAAAATTCATCCAGGATTAATAACCAAATCAAGTTTAACTTGGTTTTAGAGTAAGCTGATCCCTTAAATCTTTAATTTATTTCTCCCTTCGTGTTTGTCTACAAGTTTACATTACAAATTCGATTGAATTTCACCCGCAAGCAGACTTTGCGCCACCACCATCACTACCACAAACTCAGTTTGCGACAGGGATGGCTGTTGACCGTGGTCTGCGATGGAAGATTGGTGGTCGACGGCAGATATGGTGGTGGGTTATGGTGGTGTCGGCTTGTTAGGGCCTGTAACAGAGAGAAGAACAAGAGAGAGAAACAAGGAGAAAGGAGAAAGAGAAAACGAGGAAAAAAATCAAAAGATTTATATTAACAGAACTACATCGATTTAGTCGTTACCCTCATGCAACTTGCGAGAGGCTAGCCTCATATTCGCTTTTTCATATATATATATATATATATATATATATATATGAGCTGATCCTTTGATAGCGCTAGCAAAATGGGGTATTTGCTAGCGCGATCTGGGCCGTCCATCCTGAAAGATGGACGGCCCAAATCGCAAATATGAGGCTAGCCTCATATATATAGGGTCGGTATCCACTGCTCGTCCTGGCAACTTGGGCTAAGTTACCAGCGCGATCTGGTCGTCCACGCGCGAGATGTGGACGGTCCAGATTTATTTTTTGCTCTTTTTTTCGTCGTCCGCTACATAATGTAGCGTACGACGAAATCTGGCCCGCCCATCGGGCTAGATGGACAGTCAGATCAGGCGGGAAACTTATCCTATTTTGCCAATGTGAGCAATTGATCAACTCCCATATATATATATATATATATATATATATATATATATATGTGTGTGTGTGTGTGTGTGTGTGTGTGTGTGTGTGTGTGTGCGCGCGCGCGCGCGCCATCCACATTTACCGGTGGAGAAATAATTATTTTTTAACTGTGATAGGGTCGATTCACATCCACCGGTGGAGAAATAGTTACTTCTCCATATGTCATCTGGCCATCCACGTGCTATCGTGGACGGTCCAGATTTTCTTTTCTTTTTTTATTTAAAACCTGGGATTTTTTTTCCAAAATAACCCTTGCTCTTCCCGAGACAGTTCAAAATCTCCTAATCGCTTATCTTAGTAGCAATTATTAGTAGTGATTAACCGCCACTAAGACAAGCAGTTAGGCGCGCCTCCTGAGATCTTAACTGCTTGTCTTACTAGCGGTTAGACATGTTAAAAGCTCTCAGCTACCTTTACTTCCATTCTTTCTTATCTCTCTTTCTACCCCTAACCCTTTCCTCATCCTCCATCAACCCTAAAACATTCCTAATTAAAATCTTTTACCACCACAATCTTCAAATCTCTAGCTAGAATCTCGAGTTCAATAAAACCCTAGTTTACTCAATTTCATAAGTTTAGCCAAATTTGGAGTAATTATCTTGAAGGAGATAATTGAAAGCAACAACACCACATAGTAAGTTTTTCCTTTTCATTTTAATTCACAACACTATTTGTAGGTTCATTTTATGATATCTTGAACATTTATAAAAATTATGTGTTGTAGATTTTAACATAAAACATGAATGCAATTGAAGGAAATAAGTTTAGTGAAGATTCTGATCCACCTAACAAAGGTCAAAATTTTCAAACAATAGATGAAGGTGAAGCATACTATAGAGCATATTCAAAAAAGGTTGGTTTCAGTGTTAGAATTAAGGCGACTAGAAAAGGCGTCAAAATGGA
This sequence comes from Escallonia herrerae, assembly GCA_033070095.1. Lineage (NCBI taxonomy): Eukaryota > Viridiplantae > Streptophyta > Magnoliopsida > Escalloniales > Escalloniaceae > Escallonia > Escallonia herrerae. The sequence continues at coordinate 27,171 of JAVXUP010003077.1, read as the reverse complement.
CCAACTCTGTTCACGACTATTTGAGTGTCATAGAGGAGCACCACATGTACCTTGGGTGGTTGGGATTAGTGATGTAAGGCAAATGAGACCAAAAAAAAAAAAAGAGGGACACGTTTCCGGGTATCACGTGTAAGGCCAAATTATATATAGTACACCCAAAAAACAAAAATCATTGGGTTGTAGTGACGTGGTCGAGTTGAGCCATAATCATCAATTGATGACCCCTTAGTAAGGTTGGTTAAATTCATTCGCACAGACAAATAAGCTCGGCATACAAACAATTGATATTTACAATGGAAAAGGCTAAGATACCACTTGTAGAATGATGGGAGTATTTTTCAAGTCAGGCCTGAGGAGTCGACAAAAAGAGCTTCAACGAGATAGACCTTCTAAAGAATTTTGTGCTCAAAGGAGATCATTTGACTTTTAGTGTGAGTGATTCTCAAGTTACACTTGATTTCTTTACGCGCCTTCAAAGCGAGAACTCTAAACTTTTCTATAGTATCCAACTAAATGATGACAACCGCATTAGTACTATATTTTGGATAGATGCTCGTTCTAGGGCTGCTTACCAAAACTTTGGCGATGTTGTAACGCTTGACACCACATACTAAGTACTCTACGCTTTTTACGCCATTTACGCGAGTGAACTACCACTATCAATCAATCTTATTTGGCTTTGCTCTATTTAGGGGTGAGACGGAGGAGTCATCAACGTGATTATTTGAAACGTGGCTTGAAGTCATGTACCATACTCTCCCAAAAACCATCATCATCAACTAAGGTTTTTGGTAATGAAAAAAACAATTGCTAAGGTCTTGTTAGATACTCACCGTTGTTTATGCACATGGAACATAAGCCACAAATATCTCGAGAAAAATAAGGCAAGACTGTGAATAAACTAAAACCCTTCTCACTTGAGAAAATCTTTGCTCATCATTTAGTCTCCAAGCTTGTAGATGAGTCGTGTTTAGAATTGCTTCTAATACTCCTTTTTCTACACCTTCATATAAATCCCTTGCAACGTGGTCACCATCGTCATAAAGAACCGATGGATCCGAAGGCTCGGGATTAAACTCCATATCTTTAACAATAGCATAAAACTTAAAATCAACTTACCATGCATACTATTTACATTTCAAAAAATTAATGTTTACTAAAATACAAGAACATTAGTTAAGATAATTGAAGTTCAAACTCCAATCCAACAAAGCCCTAATTTTAAACCCTAGAAAAGTCCTAATTTTGAAACCTTAGAAAAGCGCAAAGTTGAAACCCTAAAAAGACCTTCGAATCACCAAACAATAATATTTTCGAAGCATAACGAAGCCCTAATTCAAAATACTAAACAAGCCTTAATTTTGAAACCCTCAAAAATCCCAATTTTGAGACCCTAAAAAAAGCCCTAATTTTGAACCCTAATTAGAAATAATAACCTTGAACCCTAAAAGAGCCCTCATTTCAAAACCGCAAAAACCCCTAATTTGAATCACTAAATAAACTTGTAATTTTGAACCTTTAAAGCCCTAATTTCATACCCCTAAAGAACCCCTAGTTTCAAAATCTAAAAAAGCCCAAATTTGAATTTCCAAAGAAGCCCTAATTTGAATCCCCAAAGAAACCCTAATTTGAATTTCTAGAAAAGCCCTAATTTGAAACCCAAAAAGAAACATAAATTGAAATCTAAATAAGCTACAATTCATGATATAACATGGATTTATGGAAGAAAATTCAAAAGGCTTACATTTTTTTGAAAGTGAATCTTGTAAAAACAATTTCTCCGTTGATCTTCTAGCGTTCTTCTAACATTCTTCTAACTATCAGCCACCGATCTTCTACTGGGAGAAGAGATTGGGGACAGTAAAAATGGTGGAGTGAACATATGAGTGAAAGGAGGATGAAAGGGAAGAGAGAGACAGAGCGAGAGCGAGCGAGAGAGAGAGAGAGAGAGAGAGAAAAGTGGGCATAGTTCGTGTATCTCGTCTGACCGCTACTAAGAGAAGCGGTTAATTGCTACACTTAGTAGCGGTTAGATGATTTACATGACTTTCTCAAGGCACAAGGGCAATTTGGAAAAATGCTAACCACTAGACTTAGTAGCAAATAGACGGGTTTGAGTGAAAAAAAAAAAGAATTTGGGCTGTCCATAGGGACATGTGGATGGCCAGATGAAGGTTGGAGAAATAGTGAGCCTCCATATATATATATGTATGTATATATGTATGTACGTATGTATATGTGTGTGTGTGTGTACGAGCTGATCCGATGACCGAACAGGCAACTTCAGTTAAGTTGCTCGCTCGATTTAGCCGTCCATACGCTATTTGTGGATGGTCCATATATTTTTTTAAGCTTTTTTAAAGTCCGTCTGCTGCATAATATAGCGAACAATTTTTTTTACCATATTGCCCTCACCACGCAATTGATTGTGTAGCAAAATTATCTCTCTTTTCTTGGGAACGAAAGCACTGTAGCTGCCCCTTTTCTGTCTCTCGCTTCCTACTCTCCTCTTCTCTCTGTGGTCTCTCTTGTCCACCACATAAGCGATATTGTACAGGTGTGATACGGAGGCAATTATAGAGTTGGAGGAGTAAATGTGGCGACAGGTAGCAAGGTAGAGGGCAGCGCAAGGTAAAGTTGAAAGCGGTGACAGCGACAGCTATGGCGGTGGGCAGATTTGGCGACGGCAAGATCTATGTTGATTAGATCTAGGTTTGAGTTTGATTTTGAAGGCAAGAACACAAATCGACGATGGCAGACGGCAGTGACTATGGTGCTAGCCTTAGGGTTTTATATTTAATTTAATTTTTTTGGGTACAAGCAATTGCTTCTATTGTGTAGTAGATCAACTGAACCCCAAATCTAGGAATATTGTGTAAAGGAAACCAAAAGTAGATTCAGATCATGAATTTTGGGTTTTTGAATCATAGGAGGATCACGATGTGGCCTGAACGGAAAAGTGTAATAGTTTGATTAGCCCTAAAAAATGAATCGATTCAATCACATTTTTATATATTGATCTTGAAATTCAATTATTATAAGCGCAGCTGGTTTAAAAAATTGTCAATCACACCATAAATAAAGTGCAAATCCTTTTAGAGAGGAGGAGAAGAGGAAGAGAGAGACAGAAAACTGATTGGATCATCTGCTGCATAATGTAGCAGATGAGCGGATGCATTAACATAACACAGAATACAGAGGGGTAACATGGTAAAAAACTGACAGCTACATTATGTAATGGATGGACTTAAAAAAGTGTAAAAACAAAAAGATTTGGATCATCCATAGATTGCGTATGGACAGTCAGATGGCGAGGACACTGAAGTTGTCTGCGCGGTCAACGGATCAGCTCCCTCCCCCATCATCTCTCTCTCTCTATATATATATATATATATATATATATATATATATATATATATATATATATATATATATATATATATATATATATATATATATATATATATATATATATACATACATACAGATATTTGTACATATATATACACCAAATCTATTGCATTTTTAGCTCTTGCTGTTGTGGTAGTATACAAGCCACCTGTTCTGGAACTTCCAGTCTCAACCAGAGAATTACACAATTTGCTCATCAAGAAAATGAGACAACTTGATCTTCTTGGTAAGAATTTTTGCCCTTCTGGTTGGCTTCTATTTCTTAGAAGTTTTAGTCTTAAAGGCGGCTCAATATCCACTTTTAAGATACAAGGTAAAAACTAAAGTAATTTTGCTTATCAAGTCTAAGCAAATATTTGAAGTAATGTCTGCAAAGCATGCACCTTTATTTGCATATGTTCAATTTTTCTCTTACACGAGCCGAGTCGGGCTTGGTATAACATGTGATAAGCATGAGCTTGATTTGAAAAATTAGAAGAACACAACATCTTCCAACAAACTCGAAAGAGTACTCGGTTGGTTGATTCGTTCGGAAGCCTTATTTTTTACAACTAAGAAAAATAATGAAAAAGGTAGTTTATTATTATTAATTTAAAGAAAAATAAAATGAGGAGGCCTAGGTGCGGGCCTGTTGGGAATGAGGTGGGATTTCGTCAGAGCCTTGCTGGTGGGGATCAAGCTTTTCTCCCTTCCAAAAGTCAACACGTTTTTTAACACCGCAAAACTCTCTCTCTCTCTCACACACACACACACACACACAATGCTTCCGCTCCAATCCCGCCCTCTTCCCTGGATAACCAAACCCGCTTATAGTAAATCATTTTTTTCTTTGTTTATATGAATATTAGTTCTGATGTAGTTTTATAACTATTAATTAATTAATAAATAGAACTTCTCAGTTTCTTATTCATAAGTAGTCGAATATTCTTATAGTCAAGAAAATAAAATTCTTCATTACTTAAACATTTATTTAATTTATAGGAAATAAAAGTCCTTCTATAATAAACGTCATTATAAAATGAAGGACACAAGTTCTCAAAACACGCATTTCAGTTGGTAGAATAATAAAAATCACATGAACAAAAATGAAATTAATTAAAGCAAAAAGGCTTAAACTTTCAACTTGATTGAACAAAAAAGGAACGGTATATTGCAGCATTTCAATAGTTAGTTACAAATATGATCCGTTGCACGGTAAGAAAAGTCTTCTTGGACTTCTATCCAGAGGGCGTCCTTCAAGGGCATACCCACAATAGGGCCGGGGGAACCACGGTCATACTCCAAGATTTTCTGAAATTATTTTTGTTAATGGTTACCACCTTTGATAAGATTATGAAGATGCAATTATATTTCAATATCGAAATTAGGATTTTCTTTTATTGAGTTTTTGTGCCACCGGCCCGTCAAAGTCAGTTTCCTCTTTTCGGTGCTGCGCCTTCATTATCTCGAATCTATAGATTACAAATAAAAAAAATAATGGATTAATGTTAGTTTACTCATTTTATTTTTGTCTTTCTAATTATACAAATCCCTCTCTAGATTAGTAATTCTTATACTGTAGTATATTACACGTGTACTGTAGTCATCCTATAGTTTACTAATCTTATCATTATTACATTTACTTGTTTACCTTCTTTTATGCAAGATTAGGAGTTAGTTGTTTACTAAACTTGCCAAATTACATAAATTATTATGATGAGTGATACCAAATTTAGAAATAAGAGTGAGTGATTTATTTTGTGTTACGTACATTAATTTTCTCATTAATTTCTTTATTGTGCACATTGTGAAACATACTTGATCATTAATGACTTTGTAACTATAAAGAATATTGAGTTCTGATTGACAATTATTGATGCAGCATTAGAAAAGTTATTTTTTTAAGATTTATATTACCCTTTTTTGCGAAGCCTTGACGAACAACGTAACTTCTAAATTTAATATTTTTTATTTTTTATGTTTTATGCAAATTTGAACCTAATGAATTATTTTATTTGAGTACTTTTTTTTATTTTATATTTTTGGGTGTCTTTTTAGTCCCTGCCGACTAGACTTCCTTGGCCCGGCCCTAACTTTCTCCATTTGTGTGTGTGTGTGTGTGTGTTGGGTGGGGGGGGGGGGGGTGGGGTAGGGGTATCAATATAAATTTATATTTATACAATTACAGTTGTTCTTCGGGGCAAGTAGTGATGACTTGATTGCATAAAAGGTGCAAGAGAACGTTCGCCCATGGTTTGTTGCGGTGACGCTGATTGCTTGATCTGGCGTGTGAAGACGTAGACCGAGTCGCTGAATCACTGCCAAGCCAATACTAGCAAAATAAGTTAAAAAGCTGCGGCATTTCCTGGTGAAGTGGTGCTGTTGACGGATTCATTGCAGTCACTGCCAAGCCAATATTATGGTGAATACTACCATAATATTCAAAGCGGGCGTTCAAAGACACAGACTTTGCAAGCAATTCTAGCTGTGAGCTGTGACGTAGCAAACAGGCCACTTTTCTATACTATACTATACTATACTATACTATAGTCTATAGGGAATGAAATCGTTGGAGCAATTTCTAGCGTTAGGTTTGAGTGGATAAAACAACAATTAAAAAGTGTACTTCCATTCCATCCTATACCACTAGTCTACTCTGTATTTTCTTATGTGAAAGGGCTAGCTGGGGGTGGTGCTGTGCATCCAACAGAAGTTGGGTCCCCCACCCCCATCGGCCCCTCCCAACCCCACCGTCCCCGACCCCCAAAAATGTTGAAACTCAACACTTTTTACCCAAATTTTCAAGCAGCAGGTAGATATATTTATGTACAGCCAAATTAACAAGTACTCACAATGAAGGATCCACACTGAAATACAAAACCCACGAGGCTTCCTGGGCAAGTGCCTTAGAGCGCACGTATCTGCTGCTGACCTCATCACCTGGTTTTTGTGATGGATGTGCCTTGCTTTTGTTTTCCCTGTCCATCTCTCTCTCTCTATCTGTATAAAGCCCCCCTCTTCTCCCCTTCTTCTTCTTCTTCTTTCCCCCACGATCGATCATCTCTTTCTTTTTCTTTCTTTCTATATATATCTCCATCATTTTCTTAATTCTTGTTTTCCACAGACTTCTGCTGTACGTGTTTTATATATATAAGTGGTGAGTTCATATATCTAGCTAGCTAAGTACGTAGGGTTTTGCGAATTGGTGTTGAGTCTTTCTTGGTGTCCGTGAAAGAAAGCATCCAGGTTATATACAGATTCGATATACAGATGGAAGGGCCTCCAACTCCGGTCGTGGTTAACGAACCAGGAGATCACCACGATCTCAGTGAATTGCCTCCAGGTTTTAGATTCCATCCCACAGATGAGGAGATCATAACTCACTATCTCATGGAGAAGGTGACCAAAACCACTTTCAGTGCCAAAGCCGTCGGAGAAGTTGATCTCAATAAGTGCGAACCATGGGATTTGCCCAGTACGTATTCAAACCTCCATTAATTAATTCTCTCCTTCATACCTTATCAGTTTCGGGATAAGTAAATTTAACGAAATCAAATGACATATATGTGTGCAGAGAAAGCAAAGATGGGAGAGAAGGAATGGTACTTCTTTTGCCAGAGAGATAGGAAGTACCCAACAGGCATGAGGACCAATCGAGCTACGGAATCTGGGTACTGGAAGGCCACAGGAAAGGATAAGGAGATCTACAAGGGCAGAGGATGCCTCGTAGGGATGAAGAAGACCCTCGTCTTCTACAAAGGTAGAGCGCCTAAAGGAGAGAAATCCAATTGGGTCATGCACGAATTCAGACTCGAAGGGAAATTCTCATACTACAACTTCCCCAAGGCAGCGAAGGTACTTGATTACGCCCGCTTTTTCTCCAAATGGAAATTCTCCCTTTTCCTTCAACATGATGGCAACCTTTTTAATGTTCATTTCCCCTTTCCCTTTTTTCTTCCTTCCGTTTTGTGGGCCTTTCCGCTTCCTCTTTTCTTTTTGAATGGTTGTCATCATCACGTGAATGCATATTGCAGGAGGAATGGGTGGTTTGTAGGGTGTTTCACAAGACGGCCGCTGCGGGAATCAAAAGAAGTCCATTTACGGATCTAATGAGCATAAAATCTTTTGTGGATAATCTGTTAGAGAGTCCTAATTCATTGCCACCTCTCCTGGATGATGCGCCTTACAACAACGACCACGACAGACCTGCCGGTTCAGATCAAATTACTTCAGAGTTGTCAGATGGAAACTCTCTCTCCTACCTGTCCAAACAAGACCACCGTCAACTTATACAGATGCAACACGAAGACCAGATGATGAAGAGCTTCCTTATGGGAGGTGTAGGCGCAGGCCCCCATAACTACACCACCTACCAAGCTAGTCCAAGCAGCTCTAACTTCCAAACGCAGCCTAACTACTCCAACATACACTACGCTCAATTTGCAAACTTCCCGCCCAGCTCTCAATCGTCACCAGTCCCAAATAGCTTTCCAGGATTGGTGGGTGAGCAAGCCTATCTAAGATCAGCAATAGCAGCGGCAAGATCGGACCTACATCAGCAGAAGGGAACGACTGCAGTACAAGGCAGAACAGAGGGGCTGCGGCAATGCAAGGTTGAGCAGCAGTTTTCGTCGTCAACCAATCAATCTGCAGCACAACAAGTCAGCCTCTCGCAGGACACGGGCCTTAGCAATGACATCACCACCACCGCTGAGATATCCTCGTCCTTGGTCTCAAAGCAGGACATGAATCTCATTGGCGGTAGAGGCAATATGATAAGTAGGTCGAATAATTACTATTTGGCTGAAGACTTGGATAAGGGTCCTCTTTCGTTAGGCGGCCCCCTTTCAGATTTCGATTCCAATCTCTGGAACTACTAATCAATCTTATTCAGTTCCAACCCATTCATTCTTTGGATTCTCTGTCACTTGCTGTTTAATTAGTCCAGGGAAGGTTCATGTTGGTTAGTTTGTATCGTCTCCTCCTGTAGGCCTTTTCAGATTGTTGACATTTGTAGATAGTTATTTGTTGTTAGAGCTAGCTTGTTTAGTTTAAGGAAGCTGATGACTAATGTAACCTCTGATGTAGATGGCATTTCTGTAGTTTCAATTACATTTCTTTCTTCTTGTTTCTTGCAGTCTCTTGTTTTCGTAGATTCAAATTCCACGTTTCAGAATCAGTATGCCCGTGGAGTTAAATTCACAATATTCAGGTTACGTATCGCGCTGGGAAATGGAGACCATTAGAAAAGGTAGGCGGCCTGTACTTTCTAACAGATTTTAGTATGAATAGTTGATACAAAAGACCCAGCGGAGTACATATCATTAATGGGGCATGGAGAAAATACAATTGATGAAGCGGATATAGATATACAAAGATGCAGTTATTCATTAAAGGTCTCCGCATGAATAAAGCCTTGAAGGCTTCTCCATATTGATGGTGAATTGAGATACTTCTTCAAGCCTTCGCCTCGCCCGTTTATTAAGGAAGTTTAGAAAGTGCGCAAAGCAATAGCAAACACGCACATAGCCAAGGCTTCTTGGTGAAGAAGGCTGAATCTTCTGCGGAAATTACGATGAAGTGATAGTGATTAATTTAGGGTGTTAAAGAAAACTAAATGAAGGAGACATAGCTGTAAGGAATATTCTTTGTCATGTTCCGCGTTTGGATCAGTAGGTGACACGCTTCCGTCTGCTTAGCGAAGATGATCTCACTGCGGAATCTTTTCGCTGTTGTTTGATTGTCCATGAACTCCGGCGCACAACTAGCAGCTAGATCGATACACCACCTTTTAGTTAGGTTACTGTACGTACGTGATGCAAACTTATCCATCTATCTGCCCTTTCTGAGTTTGGTTATATCCTGAAAAGAAGGGGCTAGGAGAGAAAGCAATTGGGTTCATGCGATGCGATCCCATATCATTGATTTGCTTCGGCCAATAACTTACTTTCTATTCAAAACAAAGCGTCGGTTTGGTTTCATTTACTTGCAGAGAGGATAACGTAACCCCGGCCGGCCTTTAATTTTTATCAATTAGCATCCCTCCCTTCCACACCTGGTGATTCATCTTTGGAGTATTTTTTACTGGCTCAAGCAAAATTTTATCAAGTTACTAGAAAACAGAGGCCTGCAGGACACACCACAATTTCCGATATATCAGCACTAATCCTGATTTGTTGCATCAAAACATGGGGGCCTGCAGGCTGCAGCCACTCGCATTAATCCCAGCACCGCATCTAATTAAGTACCTACACCCCTCTACTTACGAAAAACGTGCTACTTCTTCCGTCTCATCACGTTATTTTTTGCCATCTCCCCCGACTTCTTCTTTTCTTTTGGATAAATTCATGTAATCACTTCAATTCGGACAACACAATAGTAGGAAAGATGCTGCTGCAACTCTATTTTAATAACAACTAATTGTTAGCTAAATATGACTTTGTGTCAGTCTCAAAGCTATAAATATAGTAGGTTCGAAAGATGTAACTGCAGCAGTGCAATGACATGGATAATTTAATGTGGTACATGGTAGCATATAATGTAACATTTTAAATAGGAATACAGATGTATTTCTTGAAATCAAACTCTGCGGCCCCCTTTCAGTGCCATGGCGTAACTATTATCACAACGCCAAGAATAAGCATCCAAGCATAATTATCGTATCAGTTGGCTTATTCTGAGATATCTTCCAGGGTTATTCTTCTAGTAATGATGGATTACATAAACTTGAACCTGGGAGGGATTTGTATTCCTCAGGAAACATATTATCAAACACACAATCATTAGTCCCAAGAAAAACACTCTCTCTCTCTCTCTATATATATATATATATATATATATATATATATAAAAGGGAAGATCTCTTTGACGAGGTGTTGCCAACTATAGACAAAAATGGTTACAGCAAGGTGCTGTGTTCAATCTGTGAGAAAGAGGATTCCAAATATGAAGAGAGAGGATGTAACCAATTAAGCTGCATTGACGTGACAAAAGGTAGTGTGCTGAATTTGTGTTGGATGGCTAGAATTAACCACAGTGTCCACCAACTACATATTTAGAATGATGACAAAATGCATTCCAAGAAATTTTTGAAAAAATGACACAAAAAATATAAATCTTAAATAGTAAATAACTACCTATAAAGACATGTTTGATTTTACATGGTAAACTTCACTAAAAATATATAGTTAATATAAATATAAAGCCCAAACTTGATATTACAAAAATATCATGTTGTAACTTTATATATCTTTGCACATCTTTGGTTTTAACAATTTCAAATTCATTAACAAACTCTTGTTAAAATTAAATCAAATTATGATATGATGATAATATTTTACTAACTTATTTTGTCATACACATGATTAACTTATTTTTCTGCATGTTAAGATTCATTTTACCGGATGTGATAATAAACGCTTATATGTGATGCTTAATTTTTTTTTTAACCAGAGTAGATAATTTGAGACGAACATTAATTCGAGAATGTCATGACACCCTTTGGGCAGGCCATGCCGGAAGGGAAAGAACGTTAGCTCTCCTTCAACAGGGTTACTACTGGCCGCAAATAGGGGATGAAGTGCAGGAATATGTGAAGACATGCCTCACTTGTCAGCAGGACAAGGTAGAGCGTAAAAAGAAAGCAGGGTTACTACAACCGCTGCCGGTCCCCAAGAGACCGTGGGAGAGTGTATCACTCGATTTCATCATTGGTTTGCCGAAGGTTGAAGACTTAGGCACAATTCTTGTTGTCGTTGATCGGTTTAGTAAGCATGCAAGCTTTATCGCAGCACCGAAGTATTGCTCGGCCGAAGACACAGCGCAACTTCTCTTTAAGCATGTGGTGAAGTATTAGGGTATGCCTCAAGACATTGTCAGTGATCGGGACTCCCGTTTCACTGAAAATTTTGGACTGAACTCCTTAAGTTATTTAGATCCCAACTTTTCGATGAGTTCAAGTTATCACCCAGAATCAGATAGTCAGACGGAGCGGTTCAATTCCATGCTAGAAGAGTACATCCGCCATTTCTTCAGTGCAACACAGAAGAATTGGATAAAGCTACTGAATGTTGCCTAATTGTGCTTCAACTCACGCAAAAGCTCTTCGACAGGGAAGAGTGCTTTTGAGATTGTGAATGGACAGCAACCATTACTATCCCACTCGGTAAACGTCTCTAATACAAGAAAGTCTCCAAGGGCCATAAGTTTCAGCGAAGAATGGAGGCAGAATATAGATCTAGCTCACTCTTACCTTGAAAAAGCAGTCAGAAGAATGACGAAACATGCTGACAAGAGTTGAAGATCTCAAGAGTTTAACGTGGGCAACAAAGTGATGGTTAAGCTACTGCCACAAGATCGCAAATTTCTAAGGAGAAAAGACTCTCGTCTTTTGCAGAAATATGAGGGACCCTTGACTATAGTTAAGAAGATTGGCAAGATGGCTTACAAAGTCGATCCGCCATATTGGTGGAGCTGCCAGCTCCATCATGTCTTTCATGTCAGCATAATGAAGTCATTTTATGAAGACACAGCAGACCCCTCAAGGGGCCAAATCAGGAGACCAGGACTCAAACTCAAAACAACAGGAAAGCAGGTTGCCGAATCTATTCTGAATGATAGAGTGATTACAGCATCCCGAAAGTGCCATCAGGAGTACCTGGTCAAGTAGCAGGGTTATACGGAAGAAGAGAACACTTGAGAAAGAGTAGCAGACTTATCAGCCTACAACGAGAAGATTGAAGACTACCACATGCAGAAGTTGACGAGGGCGTCAACAGCTCTAGTGGGGGAGAATGTCACGGGCTGCCCCTTGCGCCCGCCTAGCACAGCGCCCCTGCACCCATCCAGCACAGTGCTCATGCGCCCTCCCAACAAGCACCCATGCGCTCGTCAAGCACAGCTCCCGCGCGCCCGACTGCAGTGCCAATGCACGCCAGAAGCCAACCTTAAAGATTTGAAGATCCAGGCGTGCGTTTTTGTTCAATTTTGGTGGAGATCACCCTTGTATATATTGAAGTTTTTCTGTAAATTTTCAAGTCATTCCGAATTGTATTTCTTTAAAAAGGGGCACTATGACTCCTCGCACATTGTAACGTCTACTACTGTTACTTAGGAAAATCCTTCTAATGGTACTATATGGGAGGTCATACAGCCTTGAGCCAGACACTCATACCAGAGAGTCCCTTGCTTTGTTTTAGCTTACCTGTCTAGCTAGATTGCACATTGTAGATGCAAGCAAAGCCTTTGTAAGTTGTAATGACGCTATTGAAGTAATGACAATATTTGTGACCGTTTGCCCTTTTGTTGAAATCTACTCTTTGTGTACTGTTTTATGCAATGTTGATGCACTGTTTGCTATAAACTGTCAGAGTTGATTGGCGGACTCTTCTTGCAAGCGGCAAGTCGAGTGCCACACACGGTTTCCTTTGTGCCATTAAGGGCCACCGTGTGTCATGCTGTAACCTATAACCAGTAATTTGACCCTCCGAAACCATACCTTTCATCGCTCAGTCTCAAGTCTTGGCGGTGTCTTTGACGAGCCAAACAATCACAGTCGACAACCTGCAGGTTACGCGTTGTGGAAACTTTCGCCTTTGCAGATTTTCAGTGACTTGAGAAGAGTCTAGAAGGAACTCCTTTTCTATTTTCCCGCGAATACAACAAGTTCGCGGTGTTGGGCTGTGGAAACGCGATTCTAGACCACGACGGGATAGTAATGGCGGGATGCTCATCATTTTGCGATGGATATAGTACGACACCACTGATGGGTTGTTACGGAATAAATTGTTGTGAAACCACAATTCCGCTCGACCTCAATACGTACAGTGTCCAATTGTCAGCAAAAGAAGATTGTCTATCCGGATTTTTGGTGGAGGAGAATTGGATCGGGGAATATAACAGCTCGAATCCTCGCTATGATTATTTACCAAGCGATGGTCTTGTTCCGGTTGTGTTGCGATGGACCCTCCAAGAGGTGGATATCTGGAGTTGCAGAGGTGGTACTACCACCACCGACTTCCGGCTTTCCGGAAACACCACCATTACGACACAGAGTTGTTCATGCAGATGGAATGAAGAGGGGAACCCTTATTTAGCCAATGGATGTCAAGGTACACTTTTCCTGTATATAGAATACAACTTTCAGGAGATAATATTCGCACTCCATCTTTCCACACTTGGCTATCCGTTATGGTCCTCGCAGTTCATACACTTTTACGTTTGCGTTTTCTCTGTTGGTTTGGCTCTGTGTTCGTGGTTGGTAGATACTATATTGCTCTTGCTTGGCTAAAAGTGACGTACTTCAACTTGTTTTGTGTGTTCTTAGTTGTTGAAGAATGCACCAACTACACAGGACAATGCAAAGCAACTGACAGCAGCTTCTGGTGATCATCCAAAAAAGAGGTCATTCTAGGTAATGTCCGTCTGCAAATCATCATCTTTCATTGGATTGGAGAATCTATAGCAGCTATGCATTCCACATGGCAATTCCATCAAGGGCACACTGAGCTTGACCTTGGCCATTTTTTCTGGATATCTGCAGGTGTTGGCATAAGCACGGGGGCTTTGTTTCTCATAATAAGCATCTTTTGGCTGTATATGAGGATAAATAACAAGAAGCGTAAATAAAAATTCTTCAAGCGCAATGGTGGTCTGCTATTACAATAGCATACATTAGTGGATAAAGGTTCTCTTGAGAAAACACTTTTCAGTGCCAAACAATTGGAGAAAGCCACAGATAACTTCAACGAGAATTGTAGACTTGGCCACGGTGGCCAAGGTACAATTTACAAAGGAATGTTAACTGATGGGGGAATTGTGGCAATAAAGAAGTCTAAGATAGATAGCAAAAGCCAAGTGGAGCAGTTTATTAATGAAGTTGCCATTCTTTCACAACTCAATCACAGAAATGTTGTTAAGCTACTAGGATGTTGTTTGGAGACAGAAGTTCCTCTACTAGTCTATGAATTCATCTCAAATGGAACCCTTTTCGAACATATCCACGACCAAAGCAACGAGTTCCCACTTTCATGGGAAATGCGCTTGCGCATTGCCACCGAGGTAGCAGGAGCGCTCTCATACTTGTACTCCTCCACTTCCATTCCTATCTATCATAGAGATATAAAGTCCACCAATATACTTTTGGATGACAAGTACAAAGCCAAAGTGTCGGACTTTGGAACTTCACGGTCCACTGCAATTGATGAAACTCACTTGACTACCTTAGTGAAAGGGACCTTTGGCTACCTGGATCCGGAGTACTTTCAATCAAGTCAATTTACTGAAAAAAGTGATGTTTATAGCTTTGGAGTTGTTCTTGTTGAGCTCTTAACGGGAGAAAAACCAATCTTTATGACCAGAACAGGTGAGCAAAGAAATTTGGCAAGACATTTTCTTTTGTACGAAGAAGAGAACCGTCTCATTAAAATCTTTGATCCCCAAGTTTTGGATGGTACGAAGGAAGAACTCGTTGCAGTTGCTAACCTTGCAAGACGATGCTTGAACTTGAATGGAGAGAATAGGCCTGCTATGAAAGAGGTAGCAACTGAATTGGAAGGCATTGGTATGTCCAACAACAAGTCTTCAACAGTTCAAAAAAATTTCCAAGTAGGATGCACCGGTGGAGCAGTCAGTGGTACTTTTATATGGTAACTCAACATCAATGGAGCTAAATTTGTACAAATAGCACTACCTCTACATCAGATGGCCAACCATTGTTGCGTAACATTGTTTAATGATTGAATTGGCTGTCGGACAAAATTTTGGTGGTTTCGGACCGTCCTTTTTTTTTTCACCAACGATTCTGTCTGACTTTTAAACACGTTTGTACAAACTTCCTGGTGCATCCCCTGGTTTTCCACTTATTGTCGTTCCAGCGACCTTTGGTTGCAAGGCATGACTTCCTTGTTTTTTGACGGAATATGCTAAATGATCAAACTGAACGGACATAGACTCCTAAGTGGAACAAATTGAGAGTAAGTGTCCCAGCTACCTCGGTTGGAAGGGGCATTTAGGGCCGATATGCAAGTTTTGAGGACAAGTCTTTGTGCTCCAGGTACAAAGATGCCGTGGCTGCTTCCTTCAGAGCCAAAAAGCTCTTTATGGTACTTACTTTTGACAGAGTAAGCTACCATGTTATTTATATTTATACTAAACTAAAAAGGGATGGCAAGGATCTAACCTTTGCCCCCTCTCACGCTCCGACTTGAGCTCCCGCTCGAAGAATTGGCGAGTTAACATAAGGGGTAGATCACTCATACCATCTCGGAAGCTTTGGTTAAGGTGCATGAGGTTTGTTTAGGGATTTTCCCCTCTCCAGGTATCCAAATTTCAGACCCAACGTTAATTTCGTCTCAGTTGCCGCTACACTTGAGTCCTGTTCGGACTCTCTTCATCAGATCTCTTCCCTAGAGCAGAGTGCTTTCGCAGCCCCAGGAGCTTTTATATCCTTTCTTTGCCTCCTAAATGGAGCTACTTTGGTAGTAAAGGCCCTATATCAGCTGCGCACATTACATCTGGAATCAGGTGTAGAGTCTCTAGCTAACCTAGCTGCATTGAAACCCAGCCCTCCGACGTTTTTGGAGCAGCTCACCTCCTCCCAGGTTTTGCAGTCTCCTGGACCACAGCATTGATCAGCTTGGGTTATACCGTATCTGCAAATCGAAAGTCAGCAAATCGTTCATGTTCATGAGCAATGCATTTTGCCTCCAAACTTTCTTTGGCTGGCAATTGAGAGCAATTTTCCGACGCTGAGACATCCATTTTAACCAGTGGCCTGAGCGATATCTGGCAGTGAAGTGAAGTTTGTGGTTTCTTTAACATTTATTTATGCAAGGCAAGAACAAACGCTTGAACATGAATACAGTACAGGCTAATGGATCCCGCATTGGACTGGTCTTTAGCCGCGACAGAAGTTGGTTTTGACCCGGCGGCGACAGAAGGGATAGGAAACAATCCGGTAACCCAAATCATTTTTCAGAAGGAAAACCATAACAAGTACTGCAGATGGTCATGTGGAGAAGTTGGTCCAAAATAAAAACTTTGGCATACAACTTACTGGCTAGTAGAAAGTAGATAATGTAGATCAATCATTTAAGATCGCACAAGAAGAATGATATAAGAAACCTTGAAAACTAGAAAAACAAATAAATATCCTCATCATGCATATGCATATGCATACGTTACCTTAAAAAAAACGTCGTCATTATACAAACAAATTGCTAAAACAAAATTTGCAAATGAGTTCACTTGGGTCATCTTTTCCGTGATTTCTTAAATGATTTGCCATTCTTGCTGTCTAAATATTTGTGAACTTCTTCCTCGTCATCGTCTCCTTCCTTTCTTCTCTTCTTGCCACCGGTTTCTTTAATTTTCTACAGAAGATTCAAGGAAAATAGCTAAAATTTTCAAAACGTCTCATGGAGGATAAAATATAAAAACAGTATGTAACATAATCAACATATGAGAAGCCATAATTCTAGACAGGTATATAAATCGAAACATTTATATCTGGAGACAAAGGAACGGCTTAGATAGACAAAACAAATGAGACTAATGCATATATCAGAGGGTAGGGCAATGACCTTAAAAAAAATGAGCTGTCTGAGTATTAAGTACTGCAACTACTGTAAATCATTACCATTACGATAGCTGATATAACTTCAATACGCCATTTCCAAACAGTCAATTACTGACTCTACAATGTTAACTGACAAGCAGTCTCTTGTACCAAAAACAGATGATAAACTTTGCATAAAAATTTATTTTGGCTGATCTAAATATAGTGTATGAAACCACTATCCTAGCCAATAAAGTTGGACCACATGAGTCCAACTTCCAAGTAATCTATTAGAGGACATAACTTAAGTTCCAAATGTGACATATTGTTGTGTTTAAACGACTAGACAACTATATAAACTAGCTAGCAGCGACACGGACATCGCGTCCGAGACCGACACAAACTAGAACACCTAATACCACAACTTCCGAAAAACCAGATTTTGGACATCACAAGAACCGCTGAATATTTTATGTATTCTTTTACGTATATGCGTTTACCAAGTTTCAAGCACATTCCACCTCTAAAATTGCATTCCAGGGTTAAGTTTCCTGCATCTTGTGCAGATTTGCTACACTTTGTTAGAAATCTCCACAGAGGTTTACATGGGTCATCTGCCCTAGCTGAACCTACTGCACTACTACCATCACTTAAATCCATTTCCGACACCAAGTAAGAAGCAAGTTTCAGCATCAATTCAACCATAGTGAAGAAACGAGAGAAGCAGGAAATTGAAGAAGTTGATTGGAATGAAATTACTGAAGTTGTTGTCTTCCTTCTTAATTACAGAAGAAAAGACGGAGAGAAAGGAATTACTAGGGAAGAAAGAAAAATAAGAAATAAGAAACAGAAGCAATGGGCCATCACAAAAAAAAAAGACATAACAAAAAACAGAAAAAAAGAAGCAAAGCAAAATCCTCTGTCACCTCATCTTTGTCTCCCTCTCAGTTAGGCGGCATTGCAGCAACCAATGAGAACAAATAAAGTGATATCTGATCTGCGGATATATTAGTCTTTACCTAATTCTCAATTTCCTTTAAAGAGCCCCTACTGTTATTAACATTTTATCCCGACCACTAATAAGTTCGTGTAAGAAGTGCCATACCAGAGTGTCTGATAACATTTGAAAAAAAAAATTGACCCCTCTGGTCTGAAGGTGTCGGTGAGGTGCCGGGGTGTTGGCAAGTGCAGGACATGATACCTCGACCATAGAAGGTGTCTGTGGTTCATACTATATAGATAAGACCACTCCGGATGGACCAATTTATCCAAGTAAACTATCATGTTCTCAAGGTACAACTCCTAAAGTTAGTAGCTGAAGAATCACAAAAACAATGAAGAAGATACCAACTTAAATTCCAAGGTCGTACCATGATAGATAATCTTTTTGCTTCCATAACCCGTTCCAACAGAAGCAGGACTTCTTCTTCTTGGGCTGGAAACTCGGGTAACTTCTTACCTGAAACAGACAATGTTGTCACCCTAACCAGCTCTGAAATCACTAACATCATTCAAGAGTGTTGAATTTGATGCATACCAATTAACTTCTCTATCTGTATATACCACTCCAATTCATACTGATTCACTAACGAGATCGCAATACCAGATCGTCCAGCTCGAGCAGTTCTTCCTACTCGATGTATATAATCCTGCAGACCATTCCGTACAATTGGCAGATGAATGACAAGTTGCAAGTTTTGTGAACTTTTTGCCAGAGATAAGACTGGTGAAACAAATAAAAGTCGAGCCTCCACAAGGAAGATTTTTGTTTTGTTAGATTGATAATTTCTTTGGAATATATAACTACAATTCAGGGAAGAGAAAGATTCACAGAGTAGAATGTATAAAAAAAGGGCAGTTGGGTGTCTTTTCTTGCTTTTCTTCAGGTAAGGGGGCAGGAGGAGTACAAAGCAATGAAAGGCAGGAGCGTAAGAATTGTGCAGCAACAAGATTGCCAATTGTAACATGCAGTCACAGGTTCGGAATAAAGAAAGAGCTGCTTCACTGTAGCAGGGTAAGGCAGCTCCCGTCAACCTTCCCTTTATTCAAGTGCAACATTACCAGGTTACTCCAAATTTTAGTTGATATAAAATCTCAAGTCAAATGATCAAGTAAAACTAGCTAAGGGACCGGTCGAATGCACGGGACGTTTTTCATATGTCAAGAACAACGAAATTCTGGAATTTAATATTTGAAAGTTAAAGAAACAGTATAACAGCATAATTTGAATAGATAGCTAACAACTTCTTGAAAAACTTCCTTTGAGTGGCCTCATAAATTTCCTTTTGAGTGCTTTTAAGTAACAAAATACGGTATTCAGTACATGAGTCGTATTAAGTGACAAATTAGGTATCAGCGACTCTGGGATTGTGTGAGATTAAAAATCATCACTCAGAACTGATCCTCTCACATAAGCAACACTTCAGAGATTTTGTCACCACAAAATAGAGACAGTATCTCACAATAATATCCAAAAGGGAAATTCAAAGCTGCAAATTTCTATCGACGCTCTTTCCCCCCTCCCCCCTTCTTCTTTTTTAGAATTGAGTCAGTGATGTTTGCATTTTCTTATCATGTCAGCGTGATCCAATTCATTTTACTGGTGAAACGTGTAAAGTGCAACCTACCTGAAAGCAAATTCCCAAGCATTGCTTATGTCCTTTTGCCTAGCTCATCTTAGTATTTAAATAGTGCAACTCATCTCAACTATATGTGATTTCACTGTTAAATTAGACTACCACTGAGAAACTGTTCACACCATGGGGCTACAAATTTGCTAAACTTATAAAGGCCACTTCTTGGTGAACAGCCTTACAATTAGTAAAAAAAATGCCCGTCAAACTCGTCTCATACATGTAGCAAAGGACCCATAAGGGCCAAGTCCGGTCTTTTTTTCTCTTTTGAGTCAGGTTCTTAAGACAGGACACGAAATCGTTTATTCGTAATATCTATCTTCCTGCCTAGCAACAGGCGGCGCACCACCTCCTGGTTCCGTGTTCTAAACTTCGCTACCTGAACTATGGAACTAAAAGGAGTACATAGGTGGTCCCACAGAGCTTTCTGAGAAGGATAGTCTAGTGTGTAAGCACAGCAATGACACCGCCCCCCCACCAAGGCAATTTTGTTTTGGCTTTACGTTTTACACTGCTTCCCCTAGCTTACGCATTGTTATAAAAAAAAGAGGAAAGTAAATGAGTTCAAGTTCGTGAGCAAGGATTTACTAGTTTCAAGCGCTTGTTAGCCTAGCTCCAGCATTAAAAAAGGGATTGAGTTCGAGTTGGTGAGCGAGGATCTATTACTTTCCATCCTAGATTGTATTAGGCAATAGAAGTAACCATATCACTTGGATGCTTATTCCTTGCCTTGCGGCAGTTACGTCATGATCTACTATCTTTATTGATTACGCTAAGATTTAAGGGGTTAGGGTGGCTCATTCCCAAAGAAAAGAGAAAGTCAAGCTAAGTCAGGCTCGTTAACAAAATGGAGACTCCAACTTGTCTAAGTCAACGGATGGTCAATTCCACCCTAGAAGAACTAGATTATCTGGCACTTGAACTAGCTTTAATTAAGAGCAAGACAAGGCAAGAAGAAGGAAGTTAGGCTAAGCGCAAAGAGAGCATAACTAACTAAAGAAGAGAATGAAGGCCTTAGTAGAACCAGGAATAGCGTAACAAAAAGAGCCACTTAGAAGAAAACCAAGAAAAGCTTACAGATCCAGTGTTTCTGAGCTCCTAGTCATCAAATAAAGAATCTATATACTTCCACAAGGGTTCGAGGAACTAAACATAGAACCTACATTATTTTATCGTATACATCGGTTGTCCACCGCTATTGAACTACTACCTCCACAAACTTACTGTCACCACAATTTCTACCACCTTTGTCATTGCTGCCACTATACCACATTATTGTTACCACTACCACCAGCAACAACCGTTACCACTACCACCAGCAACAACCATCACCACTACCACCAAACTGCCCACCTAATCGCCACCGATTGTTATGATTGTTAGAGATCACTACTTCATTAACACCCACCACACCAGCACGAAAATAATAGCCACTGCCATGCGCTCCACAATAGTACTTTTACCATCACCAAATCTATCGCCATCTTGCTAGTACCATTACCATGGACCATCCCACGCTCCCACCACCACATTAAACCCAATCAAAAATGTTGGCATTTGTCAACTAAGGATAAAATGTTTAACTACAAAAATCACCTGCAAATCTACGTTTTTAAAACATGACATGTTCTGAAGAATATATTTGGTGCTTATTTGAATATTTGAATGAAGGAGGATTTTAGAGCTATGACCAAGAATGTTTTTACAGAGTAAAAAGTCGAAAGTAAGTCTTAACAAAATCTTGACATATTAGCATATTGATTAGGTAGATTCTTACGACGTTTGAGGTTGGTTGCCAAACTTTTGATGGCTTATTGAAGATGTCATTGTTCTTGTAAGCTTACTTATTATAATTGACAATGGTCCACAAAAAAGTTAGTAGAGACAATTAAAATTAGAGACCTAGAAAGAACACATGTTGCAATAATTGAAGCACTAAATAAAGACACACAAGTATCATAATTTGTTAGATAAGGAGCCCAAGTTGAAGAGAGTTTGGCAAAAAAAAGGTGACATTTCAAGCAAAACCGGAGATAAACTCGTCTTTTATATATGCATAATAATAATATTATTATAGTTATTTGTTATATTGATGTGATTCAAAGCAATTAACATGTGTTTTCCCACAAAAAAATTGCTTGTCTCAATATTAGGGACAAAATGAACTCTGCAAACTAATGATACTCCAAACAGACAAAAAACCAGAACGCAACACTTGCATCAGCCAAGGCTCCAACATCTATAACTGTACTTAGTACCACATGCATAAGAAGTCTAACCTTCGAGTTTGTGGGGATATCAAAGTTGATAACCATATCCACGGACGGAATATCAAGTCCTCTACTAGCAACATCAGTGCAGATAAGAATATTGCATTCTCCAGCCTTAAATTTGTTTAAAGCTCCAAGCCGCTTTGCCTGTAGGCAAAATTTGGAAGAAGATGCAAAAGTTAACAGAAAAGAAGAATAGCACCGAAGTACACACAAGGCTGTAAAAAGGGAAAAACTACAGTTAAATCTGTCAGTGAACTCAAAAGTGTACCTGGGTCATTTGACCACTAATCGGGATGGCTCTAAATCCAAGATTTCGAAGAATCAAAGCCAAAAGGCGAGTCGAGTCGCATGTACGCGTGAAAACCATTGACGTGCTTCCAGACATCTCGGTCAGAATATAGATAAGATAGCAATCCTGTAGCCAATGTTCGATGAACTTAAGGATCTAAGACATAATATCACAGTGCACATTATCAAAGCAATTTTTCGCTCCATAGGAGTAAAATAGGTATGAAGAAGCAGGGAAGATAAAAAAAGGCAAAAGGGAATACGCCATTAAAGATAGCACAACAAACATAAAGAAAACAACTAAACTGCAGCAAAAGATTGTTGAATCTTGAGAAAAAGCACTCCACAGAAAACATGCGTGCACAGTAAAGAGATCATGTTATCTCTGTAACTAGGTCCTTATATTAGATGGATGAAAGAAGCAAGGAGCCGCAAGTGTGTGGAGTAAATTACATTGATAACACTCCCACTGTTTGAGAGGAATTAGAGCATCATTGAGTATAAGAGAGGGACAAAAGAACCTTTTCCGTTATTTACCAATCATCTTTCTTTTGAACTTAATGTGAAGATTTGATGTTTAAAAAAATTAAGTGGTGGTGAATTTAATGTATCGGAACTTAAATGTGCCACATGATTGGGTACAAACCTCACTCTTTACAATCTTTTAAACTAGTGGTAAAAAGACTTAACGACTTCCGCATTTAGGTGATGGAATAGAGCAAGGGACGAACCCCCTATAAAGCTATTTTTCAACATTTATCCATGGCCAGCTGTCCCAAAAACACACGTTAAATATGTACTATTACCTCATCCAATGACACGAAAAAATATTTTCACACAACAGTTCCCTTGCAGATAAAATCTTCAACAATGGTGGCCCATCAAAATCTCCTTTATGTTTTTACTAGCTTCACTGATCAACCGCATAGGTTAGATCTCTAATAACAACTTTAACTAGAGAAATAAGTACCTTGTACTTTGCAGGAATAAAGCGATACTGCTGCTTTAGTGTATCGACTGTTGAATATTTTGATGCAGCTTCGATCTGCGAAATAGTCTTTAGCAAAGTAGAGAAAATTGGACAAAGGAAAAAAGAGGTGTCCTAAGAAGTATGTTATCTTGCCTTCACGGGGTTTCGAAGACAAGCCCTTTGGAGCTTCCGCACCTGCAAAACAGAGGGTACAATCAGGTACTTTTTTTATTCCTGTGTTATTAATTTTTCTCTAGGATCTAAAAGATCGAAAGATGGAGCTAATATATGGTCACAGAAGAAGTTATGTTCTTCCACTTCCACCATATAACTGTACCAAGCATAAGATATAAACATAATGATTCATCACCGATGTATAATACACGACTCTTTCGTCAAGACCAATCAGTTACACAAAAATCTGTGTTACTAAATGTCATTTCAATGTGTACAAGTTATTGGTCCACATATTTCTTCTAGCAATAGAGATGATTTATTCCCAGGATGAATAAAAAACCACATTATATAGTGCAGAAAAGGACAAACCTTTTTAGTCATAGTAGCAGAAAACAGATACGTCTTGCGGTCGCGAGGAATAACACTCAAAACTTGGTCAATTGTTTTCTCAAAATCCTCATTTAACAACCTGTCTGCCTCATCTAAAACCTGCAAAACATACACCAAAAACATAGAAGTTAACTTTCAAATATGTACTTTCCCTCTAACTTGCAAGAAAATCCACTACCTGTACTAAGGAATCATGTAATAAGCCAGTTTCTACTGTTAAGCAGTCCAGCATGCTTACACTGCCCGACACACTACTGCAGCTTAAAGAAGGGATTAACTAGGGCCTAGGAGTCAAATTTCATAGCCTTGGACAAGATATTGCATTTCATTTTCGTAACGCTAGCATAAACAAGAATTTTAATCGCAGACATCTAAAGCAGCTAGCTGCTAGCACTTCGCATGAACATTTACTGGGGAACAGTCTAAGAGAAGAACAAACAGGAAAGAATAAAAACCATATTCTTCTTTACATAGTCACAGAACATTACCAAGTATTTCAATGTGCGAAGCGTAAAACCTTTTGTATTTGACAGATGGTCCACAAGTCGGCCAGGTGTCGCGACCTGCAGTGAAGCAACAAAACACTTACCATGACTTTCAGGAACAACTTGCACACTGTTTTTCTAATCATGTTCAGCGTATCGATGTATGTATAGACGTAGTTATTCATGAAATACAACTGTGCGTATAAGTAGAAACCACATGTTGCATGCTGAACTTCGAATGTAATCTATGTTACATGGACTCGGTGTCGGTGTATGGATCAGATACGTGTCCAAGTGTTGGAATCGCCTACTTTTAGAATTTCAGGATAAAGGGACAAGAATGCTTAGCCAGACAAGGACATGGGGATACGTCTGAACTTATAGCATTAAGTTTGAATATTAAGTGTAAGTGTGATATTGTAATTTTATTGTGTAATAGCATAGACCTCTTTTCTAAGCGCACTTGTAAAAGAGGACTCTTTAGGATATCGAACTTTTGAACCTTTCTGCTTGGAAACAAGAACTTTCCTTTGGAACTGTCTGGCCTTCCTGACTTGGAGTCTGAAGTCATGGATTGATAATGACAACGACATGGCGGAAAAAAAATGAAAAATATGTCAACTCAATTTACTTATCACATAAAAATGACCCCTTATTTAGGTATGGAATGACGCACTTTAAGCTAATCACAGCTCGTTAAGATAAAAGGCTGTTTCCTTGATTAGGCTAATTACATACAAGCTACACCAGTTCCAGGCAATATTGTTTAGTCTACTTAAAAACCACAAAAACAGGCACCTGACTAAAAGTCACATGGATATGCAGATTTTTTTAATCGAAAATTATAAGCACATATATTTCAACTCCGTAACGACAATTCTTCTGCTGCCACAGTATGCAAAAAGGTATGTAATGAGAAAATACCACCAAGGATATACCATCTGCACTTTTTAGAGCGCACCTTTAATCTCATAAACATTAGTGTACATCTACTTTTACAGTTAATTGTGCAAAGCACTAGTATAGGCAATGTGAACAGAATCAAATATTCTTTTACAACAGCCCTCGCTTTGATAACAGCCCTCTCCTACATGTGTCCTTTTCCCCCTTTTTCGACCCTGTGTATAGTTGCTTGAGCTTCCACATCTTTGGGTTAGACTTTGGTTAGTGTCTGCGCTAATATAGATCGTCATTAACATCCTTTCCCAAAATCTTTGTTTGCTTTTTCCTTTCATGACGCAAACATTTCACATAGCTCATTATCTAATATTGTTTTTATCGCTCCAAAACTAAGTATAGACCAAGGTACAAAATCAACTACGTTCGGATGAAATGTGCAAAGCAATTATCTTTGTTTAGTATAGTTTACATCAACAACAACAAGGAGGCTTTAAGGACTTAAAGAAGAGAGAAACAAAAACAAAATTGAAAAAGCTGATTTTCATGTAAGAGTACTTGTTCCATGCATCTCTATCCAGCTAGCGGGATCGATGCCCATCTTAGCTTGGGACGAGATCATGGAGCTCCTAACATGGGATCGCAAAAGCGAGTTTCCAAGAGAGAAACGTCACCATATTAGGAGTTTCCTGCAACTAAGGTATAGACCAAGGGTACACTTTTAACAGAATATAATATAAAGTTACTTATATCCAAATAAAGTACTATTAGAAAGAAGCATAAGATATACAAACTGTACAACAATTTACTGAACGTCTCTACACATGGATGACAAAACCATGTGCAATGCACCTGCGCTTTTCCGACTAAACATGGGGAAAAAAACAAAACAAAACAAAACAACAAAAGGTAATCAATCATGCAGAAACATGAAACAAAATAGAAAAAACTGTACCAAGCATATAAGAGTACCTGGTCCATATTGTTATAAAGTAGTCCACTATCAGAGGGTGATGCCAAAGATTATGTGAAACAGACATCATAGAGTCATACTACCAATTACAGTACTTACAACGATATGTGGCCGCTTTCCAAGGGCAATGCTCTGTTGCACATGGTCTACACCTCCAACAAGCTGAATAAAACGCAAAGGATTGCAGTCAGTATGGTTATATAAACATCAACTCTAAAGTAATTTCCAATTATAGCCAAACAACAAAGAGATACAAGATAATTGGTAAGACTAATGGCTCCTAATTTCATATTAAACTCTTATGTCCTTCCCCTGAGATTACATTAATCGTTAACTTTGGTAATCCCATTTACGAAACCACTTTGGGAACGATTATTTGCAGCCCAATATACCAAAATCATCAACACATAAGAGATTAGAGAAACAGCTTACTAATTCCATATAAACAGGACTAGAAATTTTGAAGAAGGAATGCGATATTTTGTAGTCAAGGTTTGAGAAGCAGCTGAAGAGTTTCTTGAACAAAACGCTCATCTATATGAGCTAGAGCTTATAGAATAGCTCAAAGAGAGTTATTACCTGGAATAACAACTAGGAGGCCAATCCTACAGGACAAAAGTTACTTTTACTACATTATTGCTGACAGTTAAGGTAATTTTCATAAGATAGTCAGAACAAGAGGATACATTCCTTTTGAAAAAAGGCTATATCAACTACCTATAAGAGAAGCTGCTCCAAAGAATAATCAAAAGGCCTAATGGGAAAATAAAAGCTCCACTTCCGGCAACAAAAGATAGATAAAAGGGGCTTAAAGTTTCGCAAAGACCTCAAAAAATTCCTCTGTTTTACTCATTCAAGATACACCAGAAAAACGATGGGGGATCAACACCCAAATCTTCACTTTCCGTCTCTTCACGAACGCAGCAAACAA
Organism: Escallonia herrerae; assembly: GCA_033070095.1. NCBI lineage: Eukaryota > Viridiplantae > Streptophyta > Magnoliopsida > Escalloniales > Escalloniaceae > Escallonia > Escallonia herrerae. The sequence continues at coordinate 209 of JAVXUP010003077.1, read as the reverse complement.
GATTGCCCGAGCCAGGACCCAGTAAATGCCCAGACTCTCAAGATATTTCCAACTAAGTGTGCTTTTTGTAATTCGTCATCATTTTTGTACAAATAAATGCCATGGATTTCAAAGAAAGCTACTAGATCTACTTCTTTTAGAAATATAACCACTAGATGAAGCCTACACTGGGAATTGGAATGTCTGGGGTACAAGCAAATTGTTCTCCT
>JAVXUP010003076.1:0-88794 GCA_033070095.1 Escallonia herrerae | reverse complement strand
CTATAATGGCCACCAAGAATGTCATAGCTGATCTCGTTAAGGGTGAGAAACTTAACGGAGATAATTATGACGTTTGGCACAAAAAGATGAAATTCATGCTGAACGAACAAGAGCTCGAGGAGCACTTGACCAAGGAGATGGTCGCGCCAACTGAGGCGCAACCCCTAAGAGACCACACTGCCTACCAGAAATGGAATCAGAAAGATCGTAGTGCGCGCTACACCTTGTTGAGCAGCTTGCAAAATGATCTAATCGGGCAGTATGATGAACTTCCAACTTGCAAAGCTTTATGGGATCAGCTCAAGTTTTCTTTTGGTGGAACCTCAACTACGCGGCTTCGTAGCCTTGTGATTAAGTTTGAGGAGTACACAAAAGACCCTAAACATACCATGAGTGAACATCTAAGGATGATGTCCAATATGATTGGTAAGCTAAGGGATGCTGGCCATGCGCTCACAGATGAGCAGCAAGTCAGAGCTGTCATAAGGTCCCTTCCTGCCTCATGGGCCAATATGAAACAGATATTGACCCACAGTGAAAACATCAAGAACTTTTCTGATGTTTCACAGCATGTCATCCTTGAGGACGAGACTCGAGATACTGACAAGACCCTTGCTTATGTCGCCCAAGGGGGATCGCGCAATGCAAATGGCAAGCGCGGAAGACAAAGTAAGAAAGGCGAGGCTAGCACTTCTGCGCCAAAGGAAGGAAAAATGAAGAAACGCAAGAGAGGAAAACGTGGTGGGAAAAAGGATCTGTCTAAAGTTAAATGCTTCAACTGTCAACAGAAAGGACACTTCGCTCGTGATTGCACTGAGCCGAAGAAGGTACTTTCAGAATCTCTCTCTCAGTTATATGTTTCCTCACATGTGATGGTTGCTCATTCCCAACCTGTGTGGTTTGTGGATACAGGTGCAACAAAACATGTAGCACGTGATCGAGAGGGGTTCGTAGATTATCACCGGATTCCAGCGGGTAGCAAACATATCTTCATGGGAAACAATAGCTCCGAAGAGGTGCTAGGGGTTGGTTCTTACCAGCTCAAGTTGCGCACTGGGCGCACATTGATTCTTGAGGATGTGCGATATGCACCCACTGTTCGGCTTAATCTACTTTCAGTTACTGCTTTATTAGACAGTGGTTTTTCCTTTATTTTTAAGGGTAATAAGTTGGACATCTTTTTGGATGATGTTTTGTTCGGACATGGTTTTCGCATGGATAGTCTTTTTCAATTGGATTTAATTGATTCTCAGTCCTCTTATTCTTATGTGGTGAATGATAATATTGTGAATGATTCTACCACCTGGCATGCAAGACTGGGCCACATAGGCCAAGATAGAATGACTCGTTTGGCTAGAGAAGGCCTTTTAGGCCCACTCGCAAAAGTCAATCTACAAACTTGTGAGGCTTGTTTGGCCGGTAAAGCATGCAGGAAGCCTTTTGGAAAGGCTGTGAGAGCAACTCAACCACTTGAGCTAGTTCACTCTGACATATGCGGACCTATGAGTGTAAAGGCACGCCATGGCGCCTCTTATTTCCTTACACTGATAGACGATTATACGCGATATGGTTATGTGTATCTGATATCTCACCGCTATGAAGCTTTGGACTGTTTCAAACGCTTTGTAGCTGAGGTTGAGAATCAGAAAGAGAAGAATTTAAAAACTCTTCGCACTGACCGAGGACGCGAATATTTGTCAGATCACTTCAAGAAGTTTTGTGAGGAAAAAGGGATACGCAGGCAACTTACTATTCCTAATACTCCACAACAAAATGGTGTTGCGGAAAGAAGGAATAGAACATTGTTAGACATGGTTAGGTCTATGATGGCGCAAGCAAACCTTCCAATATCTTTTTGGGGGGATGCTCTTTTGACTGCAGCCTATATACTTAATCGTGTGCCTTCACAATCAGTCAAATCCACCCCATATGAGCTTTGGAATGGCCAAAAGCCAAATTTGGATAACTTGCGCCCATGGGGCTCAGCAGGTTATGTTCACAGTACTTCTCATAAGTATGGGAAACTAGGGCCTAGAGCTAAAAAGAGTATCTTCTTAAGGTATTCTGAAAACTCTAAAGGCTATGTGATGTATGGTGAACATCCAAATGGTGGAAAGACTGAAATAGAGTCTCGTGATGTCGATTTCATAGAGAGTGATTTTCCTAGCATTGGAGATGCGAGTAAGAATCTTGACCTCTATGAGTTAGAGGAGGTTGAAGCCACTTTACCATCTCCAAGCGAAGGTGGGGAATTAGTTCCTCATCCTGTTGTCGCTGAAGATAGTATAAGTGACCTTCAACCTAGTGGGAGCATCCCAGACAGTGGGAGCACACCACAAGGACCATTAGGTCAACAAGATTCTCAACTGCGTAGAGGTGCACGAGGAAGAGTTCCACGTCGTCGTTTTGAGATTGACGGTGAAATTCTTATGTGCACTCCAACTGATGAAGATGAGCCCACTTCTGTGGAAGAAGCCTTATCTTCATCTGCTAGTAATGAGTGGATGGCTGCAATGAAGGATGAGTTGAGCTCAATGGAGAAGAATCAGGTCTGGGAGTTGGTTGACCTTCCGCCAGGGCGCAAGACTGTTGGAAACAAGTGGGTTTTAAAAGTCAAGCGCAAGGCAGATGGGTCAATTGACAAGTATAAGGCACGTCTTGTGGCGAAAGGCTATACCCAACTGCGGGGTGTGGACTATGAAGACACTTTCTCCCCAGTGGTGAGATTTGCTTCAATTCGCCTGATCCTAGCTATTGTCGCCCAGCAGGATTTAGAACTTTTTCATATGGATGTTAAGACTGCGTTTCTCAATGGAGAACTAGACGAAGAGATTTATATGGCTCAACCTGAGGGTTTTGAAGTCAAAGGACATGAGCGCAAAGTTTGCCGGCTCAAACGTTCTATATATGGTCTCAAACAATCGTCTAGGCAGTGGTACTTTAGGTTTCATCATGCCATTACCTCTATAGGTTTTGAAATGATTGAACAAGACCATTGCGTTTACGTAAAACGATCCAAGAAAAATATTCTGATCCTTTCTTTGTATGTGGATGACATTCTTTTAGCTGGGAATGACATGAGTTCCATTGTCGCCACTAAGCAGTGGTTGTCCTCAACTTTTGAGATGAAGGACATGGGAGAAGCTAATTATGTGCTCGGGGTTAAAATCATACGTGATCGTCCAAAGAGACTTCTCGGTTTGTCTCAAGAGACATATATCAAGAAGGTCATTGAACGATTCCGTATGCATAACTCAAAACCCATAGACACTCCAATGGACAAGGCGTGTACTTTAACAACAGACCAATGCCCAAAGAATGATGAGGAAAAGAATCGGATGTCCAAAGTGCCTTACGCGGCTGCAGTTGGGAGTCTGATGTACGCTATGTTGTGTACGCGTCCAGACATCTGCTTTGCCGTTGGAATGGTGAGTCGTTATCAGAGTAATCCTGGACCCGCTCATTGGAATGCGGTGAAGAGGATTCTTCGATACTTACGTGGAACCGCTGATCTCGTCCTGTGTTATCATGGTGGAGACTTGAGACTGAGAGGATACAGCGATGCTGATTGGGGCGCTGATAGAGATGAGCGCATATCCACTTCAGGTGGAGCTATCTCTTGGTACAGCAAGAAAAAGTCTTGCATCGCCCTATCCACGATAGAGTCGGAGTATGTTGCTTGTTCAGCAGCAGTCCAGGAAACTGTTTGGTTGAGGTCATTCTTACAGGCTCTAGGGGTTACAGCTCATGCAGATGAGTCTGTCACTGTTCACTGTGACAATACAGCTGCCCTAGATTTTGTAAAGGACCCCAAATATCATGGGAAGGCCAAACACATAGGCCTTCGTTATCACTTCATTAGAACTTTAGTTGCGCAAGGAGAGGTGACCATGAAACATATACCTACTGGCAGAATGGTGGCTGATCCTTTGACCAAGCCTATTGCTAGAGATGTTTTCCTTTCTCACATTAGGAGTATGGGACTACGTAGGTTTTGATATGTTTATGGCATCTTATGTACTTGACATTATTTATTACATTAAATTTTCATTCCTTGATTTGAGTTTATTTTGGAATGAATGGATAATCTTTGTGATTACATATACATCCTTGTTGAGAGTGTCACCAGGCTCGAATTGACCCACTCACACGGGTAATTCACCTTGGCGCTAAGATAGCGAGCAAGATGAGACATAATTGTCTTAAGCGCCAAGTGGGCGAATAAGATGATACAGCTTATAAAGCAAACATGTCGCCTTAGTTGGAGCTAAGATGAGACCTAATAAATGTAGGTCGATCATAGAGTATCTCCACAACTCTATGTAGCCTGTTTACAGCCGAATGTGAGATTTCAGGCAGGCACTATGAGAGTGACTGGGCTGAAAAACTCAGGTTAGGCGCTTGTACAGCGACTAGACTTAGATTCGTATGGCGTATTTATTATACATTTATGTGACACGCCCTTGCGGGTTACGCCATAGCATGCAAATCATACTGCATGTGCTAAATGCAGACCGACAGTGGGAGTGACGAATGAATCCCTGCTTCGTCACTGTGTGAGCCACTTGGATCGAAATATTTTTGATCCTATATAGTACCCTTTTCACCTTAGACTATGTCATGAAGAGGATACTCAATGTCGCTACTTTAGCATGTACCCTTGGATCATGGATGATGCGGTCTCGCGGGGCATGTCTAGGAAAGCGGTTGGGTCTAATTGGAATGACATGAGGGCTTTGGGAAGAAAGTTCAATATTACATCATGTTGTGTGATTCATAGCCCGGGCGACTTTGTCGATTTTCGTTTCGATATGAGTCATGAATACATAACATATGAGAGGTTTAACACTGCTCATTATGAGGGATTTGAGAGTGTTTAATCTGGTGTAGTTGAACTATCTGGGGTACATACGAGATTTTTTGGAGTGATGTATTGTGTTAGTTTGGTGATAACTTAATACAATACTCCTCAACTGGACATCCTTTCTCGTAGGTCGCACGTTCCATTTCCTGTATGAGGAGATGAGTGGACGAGAGATAAAGAGGGACTGTACGATTTATTTGCCCTGTGTGTGGGCGAGTGGGAGCTGTTAATAAATTGGGTCAATGGACCCATTATCCGCCCACTAACAGATAATGTGTATTTGTTAGTTTGGATAAATACAGTTATTTAGAGATATTTATCTCCTAAGTGTTTGAGATAAATACAATCTTTATCTCCTAAGAGTTGGAGGTAAAGCCAGTCTCTAATTGTATCTCTATATAAAGGCTAGAGATATCCCAATAAATCAAGTAAGTCAATAGTAATAACCCTCTCTCTATAGCACTCTCTCTAGAGCAATCACCAAGCTCTAGGATTTGGTTCGTGGACGAAGAACTCGACTCTAGTAGCCGTTTTCGTACCTGCGAAAAAGATCAAGCGTGTTGGAGGCTCGTAACAACAAGGATCCTACGTCGGAATTTTCGGAGACTTCGTACGGTATGTTTTCGAACCCATTACGTGTTACGTGGTAGCACGATAAATGTTGTAATCGTTTCAACACTTCTCTCTCTCTCTCTCTCTCTCTCTCTCTCTCTCTCTCTTCCCCTCTCTCCTTCCCCTTTTTAGTTCTTTTCTCTTTTTCTCTTCTTCTCTCTCTCTCTCTCTCTTTTTCTCCCTGCTTTCCTTGTTGCAGAATTTTTCCCACCTTTTTTCCCTTTTATAATGAAAACCAAGTCCAATTTCCGTAGGACTTTTACTCTAAAAGATTGACCTTCACTTGATCATATCACTTCGTACTTGATCATATCCCTTAATGATCGATCAATAGAATAAGTTGTGTTCTAGTCTAAGACCAATTCTGAAGATTTACATGGACTCATGGTTCAAGTGAATCCAAGATGCATGACCCATTGTTTAATTTAAACCAATGGCCCATCAAGGCTTTCATGTGAAATGGACTCATTAAACAAGCCGTTCTAAAATTATTGGGCTTGTTAAATGAAAGACTTCTTTTTTTTCCTTTCAAAGGCAACTCTATATTCCACCCAATACACATTCAGAATATATACTTTATCCCTCTTTTGCTTTCATTCTATTTCCCTTTTTTTGTCAAAAGGGTGCAAACAGTATGTACACATGAAGACACTAACAATCTCACATTTAATAATGAGTAGTATGCATGGCAGCTAAAATTGTGGCTATCTCGAAATCTAATTTTACATGTTTAGAAACCTTTTCTGTCCTTGAAGATATATTAACGACATATGTAAACTTAAATTTTTTGAATATAGGTAGCGTTTGAAATCCTTTCATTTTCAGTTTTTGTCCATTTTTAAGAAGTTCAAAAGAAAAAAAAAGCGTTGGCATAGAGTTTTAGTTTTTTTTTTCAATTCAGTTTTATAAATCAGTTTTCTAGATGTGACTGTTCTTGATAACTCTATTTTGAAGTTTTCACTCACCTTTCAACTTTTGTTTTGTTTTTTTTTTCTAAGCAAATTTCATTAAAATACATTACCCATTACAATCTAAGGCAATACCCGAACGGATATCCCTGGAACAGCTAAGACAACACATCCGAACTGATGGTCTTGAAAAATGGCCCACATGGCCTTGGAGGAAAGCACAATAAAACATAAGGACTACCCGTAGTAGCCAGAGGCGGGAAAATGCAAAGGACTGCATCAAATCCCTAGCTCCCACATAAATAGTGGTGAGAGCCATGGGCCGCTTTGGGTGGCAGTTTACATTACTGTCCCGGCTTTCATCAGAGCTTCAACAGCAGTTGAAGGGGGGGGGGGTCGTCCCAAGGCCGGATCGAAGCGATCCGCAGCTCGAAGGGAATGTGCATCCTCCAACTCTAGAAATTCCGACATCTTCAAGTCATAAGATCTCCATTTTTTATTTACATCGGATGAGTCTAACCGAACCAACCGGATCGTAGATCCGGCGATGATGATGACAGATCTATGAACAAATCTCAGATCTGAGATTATCAGAGGGAGGGGAGAGATCTTGAGGCCGAAGGAGGTCCGATCTGTGGAGGAAGTAGAGATCGGAGCGAGGAGGAAGTTGGTGATGGGCCGCGCGAGGCGGCAGAGATGGAGTGCCGAAGGAGCAGAAGCCATAGAGAAGAAGAAAAGGAGAAGGAGTATAGGGAAGGCCTCCCCTTCCATCCTCACAGCCATGGAGGCTGAAGGAGGAAGGGGTGGCGGTAGGGTTTGTCTTTGAGATAGAGAGAATGTGGAGAGAAGTTTAGAGAGAGAAAGTTACGGTTTTGTCGGCAAGAAAATTTGTTACCTTTCAACTTTTGTTAAAAGCATTTTACTATTTCTTCATTCAATCTTTTATAACTAACACCTATCAACCCAAAACACCAAACCCACGAACATTGCCAACCACCTTACTGACCGCCACCACCACCATCACTAACCAATGCCCCCGAATATCAAACCTACCAACACCGGAAACCACCTAACAATTGACCACCACCCTGTCACCACCGTCACCACAACTCACCAACACCCCCAAATACCAAATCTACCAACACTGAAAACTACATAGCCCACATACCGTCGACCTGCCACCACCAACACTCCTCTGAATCAGAATCTGAATCCAATGTCATAATGACAACAATTCTTGCAACAAATGCCACTACCACATCCATAACCATTGCCACCAGCATACATACTTCTGCTGCCGCCACCACATGCATAACCGGAGCACCACTCCCAACCACACGACATCACCGCCACCCAAAAAACCAATGCCATATTACTTCTAAAACCCAATACCACCCACCAATTCCGCTTCTATTTAGTTCTCTCTTTGAAAGATCTCTCTCCAAGTTTGCTAGATCTGAAAGAAATCATGGTGGATCTGCAAATTGTGGTGGATCTATGCATCGTGTATCACGATGGATATCAATGGTGACATTGTAGAGTTCGGTTCATCGATGGTTTTAGTGATGGTAATATCGGGTGGTTGTGACTGATGGTGTTGGGTGAACGGTTGGTGGCAATGGATGGTGGTTGGTGGTGATCTGTGTGTGGCCTGGGGAGGGATGTATCAAAGAAAGAAAAAAAGGAAACTAGGAAAAAGGACAGAAGAAAAGAAAGCGAAAGCCGATTTTGACAAACTTCTATCAAACACCTTAAGTTTATGTCCAAAATAAAAACTACAGCTATTTTTTATTTTTTTGAAAACTAAAACTCAAAACAAGAACCTTTGTCAAACACAACTATAATCTGGACGAGCTGATTCAAACAGGTTATCAGCTTTGGCTATGCTTCTCTTTTTGGCAAAAAGCCGAAATTAGCTTTATGGTGTGTAGGCAAACAATAGAAGTTTAATTTTGAGAAGTAGTTACCCTTTCACACTAGTGACCGTCTTGGGTCAATTTATACCATGAATATCTTTGCGGTTTTCAGCATGGTTATATTCATGGTAATGGACATACCAGCCGATACTGGCGGATATCTATCTATCGACTGGAAAACAATACGAATATGATCTTTCTTGTGCAGTACAAAGCTTGTCTCCTCTTTCAGTTCAGGTTCACACCGATGAATACATGTTTGAATTAGGGATGGTTTTGCCATTTAAGGTGACCAATGCGTACCAGATCTTAAATTTCTTGCTTTAGATTTTTATTTTCATTGATTAGTTTCATTAAAACACATTGTCAATTTGCCATTTATCGTTAGATGTTATCTTGTAGATAATTTTGCAACCATTCAGGATAGCTTTAATGGTTAAAAAGTTACAAAAACCAGATTTTTTTTGAAAACATAAAGGTCGCGGTGAACTCTGAATAATAAACTTTGAAAGGATTTATCTTTCTGGTGGTGTTGGTACCTATACCGATATATATCATTTAAATGAACAGTTCGACTCGCTCTATGCTTCGGTATTGATAGCTATATATAGTGGTGGAGGGAGCACCAGTGCCCCTGCTTCTTTAAAATGTTTCTCCTTTATATGATATATTTTATCCCCAATGATAAAAGTATCCGCATAAAGATTTTAAAATGCTTAAAGGAGATGTATTTGTAGTCATTTTACATGTTAATGTACCTAAAAGTTTTAAAGATTGTTAAAAAAAACTATCCTTTTAGTCATTTAAAATGCTAAACTTAAACAAATAAACCAAAAAATAAAATAAAATAAAGACTAGTCTACGCATAAAGTCAACGCAAAAATGATTTTATTCTTACTCTACGGTTTTTAAAGCCTCAATACTTTGAAAGCCTTAAAGGCACATACGCGAATAGGAGAACACTGCCTCCTCCTTAGTTCCCTCACCGCCCACCGGCCTTACCTCACTGCGGCACGCCCTCAACGGCCAACGACACTGCCTCCACCGGTCGGTCTACCTCTAGCAGGTTATGGGCTCACAAGTCACGGCACCCAAAGCCCAAAGGTCATGCCCTCACGTGCTTATGCATGGCCGCAAGGGCGATTCACAAGCTCACCGTTGGCACACGCACGCAGACAACAATTGGCAGGTTAATTTCTCGACGACGACACTAATGATCACGGTAGTCGTTGAAAGTAAGATAAGATCCGGTGATTGATTCTTAAATCTTCTACTTTCGGAACCCTTCCTTTTCTTTATGGATTTAGAATGTGAAAATTAAATTTTGGCACTTATAATTTGCAATTAGGAATTGGTAGAATTTGGCAATTGCTGCTAGTGAGATTGTTAACTTTAGATTGAGATTTTGATGTTCACTTTAAAAAAAATTCTTGGCTCGGTGTTTGCGCTGCTGGGCAAACTCACTATCGATTTGTGCACCCATGGCACAATCGATTAAAAGTACGGAGTCTTTTTTGTCCCTAGGGCCTGGGGACTTTTTTGACAATGAAAAATGACGATGAAAAGCAAAAAATAGAAAGATTGCGCACCCATAAATGACAAAGAGAGCTTTCGATTGATTGTGAGTGTTTACACAACAATGTTTCTAAGTCTAAAAACTGAACTTCCTATCTATGACAGCAAAAGCCTCTAAACAAAAGAAAGAAAAAGACTTCAAGTCTTGATATGTCTGGTTGATGATTGATTGTTGATGTCCTCTTCTTTTCTTCTTTGACCCACTATTTATACTAAAGGATTTGTAGAAAATAACTACTATTACAAGACAAACCACTCACTTAGAGATAAACTACTCACTTAGAAAATAACCACCAACTAATAAATAATCAACCACACTTATCCCTTATCAATATGACATATTTTCAGAAGTTGGTTTCTTTCACTTCTTCAATCTTCCATTATCTCTTCAGAAATAATAAGAAGTAAATGTCATTTAGTGGCATTTAATCAAAGTGAACTTATTAGTGGGAAAAAAAATTGTGGTGCAAACATTGCCCCCCTGGTTGAAGCAATTGAATACTTGAAAATTGCGAAGAGTCGTGTCTTTTTAAAGGGTAGTATTTTCTCACTATCGATAGACTTTCATGATCGATATATAGCATTTCACGATCGATTGCATTTCACGATCGATAGCCTTTTACGATTGATAGTCTCTCACTATCGATAGGCTTGTACTTTTCAATATCGATTGTGAAGAGTCATTTCAAAGGGAAAGCATTTTCTCACTATTGATTGACTTTTACAATCGATATATAGCCTTTCACGATCGATAGGCTTGCATTCTTCAAAGTGACAGCATTTTCGCCATCTATTAGCCATCGATTGACTTTTGCTCTCCATATCGGTGTCAATGACCATAGTTGGCCAAGCCACTAAACAAACCATGACCATTTTTGGTCAAGCAACTAACCAAATCAACATATAGAATGGCTACTGATAAGCTAATCGATTGAGCATTTCTTAATTCAACATGCATGAAAAACAAATAATATTTGACTATATTTGCAATTCTGGATAACCATTGAATTAACACTCTACCTTGGTGTGTTCTAAAAACCCAAATAGAGTATCTTTCTCTAAAAAATGTGACACAAATTGGCTCCCAAAATACACGTTCTTCATCATTTTTCATGGTGTCAAAAGTTTCAAACTCACTAACAGCAGGGAATTTTGAATCGATAGCCACGGTTGGCTTGCTATATATGGTGTATGAAAATGGCTCTTTTCTGCTTTCAACCAAAATAGGCTTGCAAACTTGCTCCCCAGTCATATCGATTAGATCTCCTTTTCACATATCAATCTTATATGAGAATGGACATGGTTGTTCAACTTTTTCTGTCATTTTTGGCACGATAACAATTATACGAAAATTACTTACACCACTTTTGGTGTAAATTTCAGCCAGTTGTATTAATGAATTCAAATGATTTCTCCACAACAGGCAATTTTCACGCAAGTCATCGAATAACTCACTTGAATTGTCTGGAGATAACACTTGAAGTTGGCTACTGTGCAACGACTCCTCTTGATAGGTAGTCGTATTATTTTTAGTAACCATGAATTGGTTGCATCCATCTTCTAATTATTGTCTTGTTTCAGCCATGTTTGGCATCATCTCATTTGCAATAGTCAAAGAATGACTATTGGTTTGTAACTTTTCAACTTCAGCAAGTGTGGAAAGGAATAATTCTACTTCCTTCCTCATCTACCTTACTCTATGAATTAAAGCCCAGCATTCTTTTAGTTCATCTTGCACATCTTCCAGAAAAGAAGGATGATCTACTCCCATCAAAGTTTTAATATTATTTTCAAATCGATGTAATTCATTGGAGGTATCTACCAAAATCAATGGTAGAATAGGCTGACCATGGTTTGCATCAATGCAATCCATTAGATCGTACCAAAATTCCATTACATCATCCACTGTCGACTTCGTATAAAATGAAAGAGACAATGATTTAAAATTTCTGGGCAATAATGACGACAAAGTACGGCATTTCATCAAATTTACCCAGAAAATCGGTCCTAAAGTTCTAAGGAATTACCTGAAAACATATTGTTGGTATTTTTCACTTTTATATTAAAAGAGTCCCACTGGACGTGCCAATGTTTGTGCTACTAGACAAACTCAATATCAATTTGTGCGCCTCCCGGTACAATCGATTAAAAGTGTGGGATCTTTTTTGCCCCTAAGACCTGAGAATTTCTCTGAAAATGAAAAATAAAAATAAAAAATAGAAAGTAAAATGATTGCGCGCCCATAAATGACAAAGAGAACTTTTGATTGATTGTGAATGTTTACATAACATTGTATCTAAGTTTAGAAACTGAACTTCTTATCGATGGTAGCAAAAGCCTCTAAACAAAAGAAAGAAAAAGGCTTCAAGTCTTGATATGTCTAGTTGATAATTGTTGATGTCCTCTTCTTTCTTCTTTAATTCACTATTTATACTAAAGGTTTTATAAAAAATAATTACCATTACAAGACAAATCACCCACTTAGAGAAAAACTATTCACTTATAAAATAACAATCCACTAATAAATAATTAACCACACTTGACCCTTATTAATATGACACATTTTCATAAGTTAATTTTTTTCACTTCTTGAATCTTCCATTATCTCTTCAGAAATAATAAGAAGTAAATGTCATTTAGTGACATTTAATCAAAGTAAACTTATTAGTGAAAAAAAAAATATTTTGCAGTGCAAATACTCCGCTGCTTGCTATATATGGCCATGGGCTTTGCTTACATGCAGAGTACAGCTTCCTACTTTTGCATGTACCAGTTCAGAGCCATAAGAATTATTGTGATTATTCATTTCCTTTATAGAATTGTAAGGTCCTCGCGGTACGCGCGAAGAACTTAAATATAGGAAAGTGGAGTTTGATGTTCGCTTAGTTTATATTATTACAGGCTAAGATTAGTATGGCAGGGATGGAGCAGCGTTGATGTTGATGATCCCTGATACTCTCATTCTTACTTTGTGGTTAGCTTTTTGAGAAAGAATATTTTCAAACCAAAATGTGAACAAGCCCTCCACTTGTCGTAGTTAATACTTTGTTTATCATGCATGACAAAATTAAATATATCAATTCTTAAAATTTGTATGTTTTTAACCAATACTTATCTAAATTGTTTTGCTTTTTTGCGATACCCAAGGTGAAAGTATCATCATCAGTTTTATGATATAGATGTGGAGATATAAATACAAAGGCTAAATCATGATTAACAATTCAATGTATAACCCTCGTGGGTTTCTCCTTTTATTACTAATTAAGTTTGAAATAATGCTTTAACGTGATATTAGAGCAGGTCGTGGAACCATAAAAACTTACTTGGATAGTAATTTTATAGTTACTAATTAGAAACACTTTCCACTTGCAAAGCAAACTGTGATCTTTGACAACATTATAGGTGAAAAAGTTTGTGGTATATAGGGTTGATTGGGAAGATTTTCAGACAATTTTATCTCGAACAGACCAAAGTGATACACCAAAAAGTGTAACATATATGTATATATATTCCAGTATTAAGGTTTTCTCCTTTTGTGAGGTCCCGTATAAAAGCACCCGGTCGTGATAGAATATTGTATGAAGTTCTAGCAGAGACGTTCTTGAAGCATGAAACAATATGCTCAAAAACGTAGTTCTGGCCGCTTTTGGAATGTACGTCCAAACCTATGAAGGAAAACTAAATTAGTAACAGTGATGTTTAGACCCAGGTACTGATAAACAATGATGTCCTTGTTAACACCAACTGCCTTCACCGTCGGCGTGTCAATCATTAACAGTAGAAAAAGAAGAGGAAAGTAACCCTTGTTTGTCCAGGGTAGCTTTGCATTATGTTAATTGGGAGAGGAACGAAAGGAACTTGTCAATATTGCTTTCTCTCTCTTGTCATAGGTCTTCAGAGTGAAAGAAATTAAAGAGAAATGAAAAATCAACTGCGGTTTCCTTTGGGAATTCTAACTTCTAGGAATATGTCAAGTCATTGTGATTTCCTTTTATGTTTAAGCAAGACAAGAAAAGCAATATCTTATTCTTTATAAAATAGTCTCTATAATTTTGAGAAGTAATGAGGTAAGAAAAAGTCGTTTCCGATAAAACATTTGCACTGCTCATCACATTATGTTTTGTACATATGTGTGGATGTTAGCACAAACTCTAGTAGAACCATTGATTTCCTTCAAAAATCGCACTAATTAAGTAAAGCCTCTATCGTCTTTAATTTGTTATAAAAATTACTTAGCTGCAGTATACGTCCAGTCGCAACTAATGATCAATAAATATCATAATTTGGTAAAATTTAGTGATACTAATAAAGATTGCTAAGATTTGTCACTCAAATGATTACTAAAATCTATATTAGTTGTATCTACCGACCCTTAATCGTACTAGTGAAGATATAACTTTGTTGTTTAGCTAATTTATGTCATAAGAGGGTGGAGCATAAAATACAAACTCAATATATTTTCAACGATGGCAACTCGTGGCCCTCGCGGCAGTTAAATAATGAATCGCCCCATCATTTAGCAGACCAAGGCATGCAAATGATTGAAAACTATAGCATCTAGCGACTGAAGTCACGTATATATACCTCCGAAAAATGATAGAACCTGTCAATCTATATCCATACCAAGTAGTGAACCCAACAATAAACCGTTGGAAAAGATGGCCAAGCATTTTGTTGCAGTACATGGTGCATGCCATGGGGCTTGGGTGTATTATAAGCTCAAACCACGTATTGAGGCTTTAGGCCACCGGTTCACGGCTGTCAACCTTGCGGCTTCCGGTGTCAACGAGCAGAAACTGGAGGAGGTTCACTCACTTTACGACTACACAAAGCCGTTGCTGGAGGTTTTGGCGTCGATCCCGGCTGATGAGAAGGTGATGTTGATAGGGCATAGTGGTGGTGGCATGAGTGCCGCTCTTGGTATGGAGAAGTTTCCACACAAGATCTCCGTTGGTGTATTCTTAAATGCCATAATGCCAGATACCACCAACCGTCCATCCTTTGTCTTAGAAAAGGTACCATATATTTTTTTTGTTGGCCTAAGAAGCAGCGTGAAAGAACAACTAACCTAAACACGAACAAGTGATTCTCAACGCAATGGTAGATTCAATTTGTCACTAAATTAAAACTATCTATTTGTTGCTAATGGCCTAGACCAATATAGTATATTTAGCCATAACAGATGCACTTTGGGTGACGAACTGTTTATTTGTCACTACTAGCACGCTTTAACAACTCCGTTGAAGCCTGCGCTCAAAAAGAGAGAGAGAGAGAGAGAGAGAGAGAGAGAGAGAGAGAGAGAGAGAGAGAGAGAGAGAGAGAGCTATGTTGAAGTCTTTCTTCTAACAGTCATTTTCTTAATCAGTATTCTGCTGGGACCCCAGTAGACGCATGGAAGGACTCGCAGTTTGCAGTCTATGGTGACCCTCCTTTGACGTCGGTGACTGTTGGTCCCAAGTTCTTGTCATCCACACTTTATCACCTCTGCCCTGTTGAGGTACGATCCCTTCTCTTTCTTGATTCAGTGGTCCGGCAAACACACCAAGAGGCAATGGTTTCAATGGATACGATCCACGTAAGAAAAAGCGTGAAACATCTCATACTATATCTGTCGACGGTTCAATGGCACAGAAACCAGTCATATGACTTTCTGCTGCAACATACATCATTGTACTTACAAGCATGCTCTTTGATTTTTATTTTATGCAGGATTTCACATTGGGAACATTGTTGGTACGGCCGGGGTCATTGTTCATAGAAAATTTATTGACGGAAGATAAGTTCACAGCTGAAGGATTGGGTTCCGTTACGCGAGTTTACGTGGTCTGCGACGAGGATAAAACGATACCACTAGAGTTCCAGCGTTGGATGATCGAAAACAACCCTGTGACAGAGGTGAAGGAGATTATAGGTGCAGACCACATGCCAATGTTTTCAAAGCCTGACGAACTTTGCAAATGCCTTGCTGAGATTGCAGATACATACGCTTAAACTATCACCTTTACCAGATTCTAATCAACAATGGAGTTGGATGTGACAATAATATTGCCCTTTTTGCTGGGCCTGCTGATCACAACTAGGCTCCTGCTGTTCTTATTTTCTTTGCAATGCATCACTTTGGCATCTTTTCTGTAACTACGGTTGTAATAATAAAAGGCATTCATGGTTGGTATTATGTGGTGGGTGTTGGGGAAAACCTTTCCCAACTTGTGTTAGCTCTCTAGGAAATAATTAAATTAGAGATATATGTATTAGGAAGCAAACCAAATAATTAAGCAACATTAACGACAAGTAGCCACGTGAAAAAGATAACACAAAATTTAACGTGGAACACCCTTCCACTATATCAAATAATCAGGTTATATAGAAAAAGAGAAAGGAAGGACACTGCCTCGGCAGAAGGAAAAAGAAGAGAGAAAGAGAGGGAGAGAAGGAAGAGAAAGTTGTAATTTCCTTCAAAGCTCGGATATGGAGGCCGCTAGGTGGCAGCTCTTCCTCTACTCTTTATATGTATTTTTTCTTGCAGTTCTTCCTTTTGATGTGTCATTGTAAAAGTACGGTGCATTAAATCCCATTATATGGATCACACCATACAATAACATAAAATATTTATATACATTTTGTTATTTATTTATCTTATTTGTGAGTTTCTTTACTCAGAGGTTGTCGTGAACATAATTAATAATTAAATTGGGAATATAAATCCAGTTTATAAAATAATAAATATTGTTATATACATACGACGTAATTTATTGGTACAAGATTCAATGCTAATCAATAGCACGAAAAATGTGTCATCATGACTGAGCAATAATTTTTACGTGTATAGGTGGGACCATTTTCAAAAGTTGGATCTGATTCTCGTTGTTATTTCTGTTGTTCTTTCTTTGTCCGCCATAATTGTGTATTGGAAAACTAATTTGAATAGCTTCCAAGAATCCCTTGCAAATGACTACATGATTGGATTTAAGAGGTTGCCCTTACCATATTGTGGACATTTTTGTACCTATTTGTAGCTGGTACAAGGCTGTCACCTTACTCGAATCGGCCGGCCACTGTGTCACGACTTTGGACCTTGGTGCTAGCGGATCAACTCTACGCAGCTTGGTCGCGAAATCACTTCCTTTTCGAGCTACGTGCAACCGCTCATGGAGTTTATGGCGTCTCTACCACCTGGGGAGAGGGTGATTTTAGTTGGTCACAGTTTCGGCGGCTTTGGCATCTCTTTGGCCAGGGAGAGCTTCCCTCAGAAGATTGTTGTTGCAGTTTATGTGACAGCCTTCATGCCAAGCTATACCATTCTACCAGCAGCTCTAATACATGAGATAACATTACTCAGTAGCTTTAAATTTGCTTTGATTACGAAGATTAACAATGTTTTTGGTTGTCTTTTATTTTTAATGATACACTCACTGGCTACTAACTTACGAGTGTTCCTGATTCTTTTGGGCGCTGCTTGGGCCCACGTGGAGGACTCAGATTCCAAGGGTTTTTTTTCGATAATGGACCGGAAAACCCGCCAACTTCATTGCTGTTTGGTCGAAATTACATGTCAACTAACCTATATCAACACTGCCCATCTGAGGTTACTTTCCTGAACTAAGTAACCTAAGTGACTTGTGGTAGCTAAGGCCTTAAGGAAGTGTTGTAATCCATGGATTGTCCCTTTCCATGCAGGATCTGGAATTGGCCAAGACATTGGTGAGGCCAATGAAGCAAATACGGTTGATACCGAAGATAAATATTATCAAAGAAGGGAACCATAAATTCTTGTGACACTGTTGTAAGTAGCCAGGAAACTGTGCATGAGGCGGTATTATTAATAGCCAACTTATTTAGAACATTTGAACTATATAATAATGATGATAATTGTATAATCTATTTTTTTATGATTATTTCATCAAAGAAATTTACATTTATTTGTTATTATGGGTGAAGCCCTATTTAATAGGATAAATTACTTTTTATGGTGAAATATAGATAAGCAATGTTCTTGCGCATATAGATAACTTTGATTTGGTATCACACGGAAGAACAAAAAATAAAAGTTTGTTAGTACACAAAAAAGAAAATAATAGACTCTACCAAACAAACATATCGATATCAAATTGTTGTTGCATAAAATATTTTTTTGTAGTAATTATGTGAACTTTGTGTAAGTATCCAATGATCCTAGATCGTTGACACCATTGGGCTGGGACCATACAAGATGTAATACTCCTTGTCATTTCTTAATCATGCATTAATCAATCTCTTTTGTAGCTATGAGCCCCAACCAAAAGAAGGAACCCTTCGGTGTATGGGGAAGATTTCATTTGGCCCATCCACCTCTCTTGGTTCTCAGATAGATATTTGAGCAAAATAACTATTTTTGCAGGTGAAGTTCGTAACTGTTTCTAATTAAGATACTCAACATAACTACAAAGACGTGTTAGGATCAGACCGATATCCAAGTATTTGTTTCAACACAATTTCAAATGTAAAAAGAGTATTGGGCATGAGTGTCCACCGACTTCTATCAAGTGATTATATGAGAACGTCGGACAAATTCCCAAGTTCCTTTTGCCTAGTACTTTATGACTTTTCAGTGATAATTACTCTAATCTACTCTTACTCATAATAAAATCCACATGCAGAGCAATTACCTTCATGGTGACTCAAAGATTAACTTTATTGAAATTGTCTCTTGAAGTTGTAGAATACTTGATCCAAGAAAATACGTGGTGACTGTTGATGCCAAGGAAAGTGGGTTCGCATCGACGTGGAGGTGCCACAAGGAATGCAGTTCAAGTCAGGTGCCAAGTGTGATGATGTGAGACACAGCAAGGGTGGAGTAAGGGCAGAGACCAAGGGCTTCGCAAACAGAGCCTGAGGGTGGCAGTGCTGCGAGGGCGATGGCGCAGGGTGAATACACGACGACAGTCACAGTCCGATGCTTAGATCCAGAGTCATGGTCCTATATGTTTCTCTCTCTAAGATTCTAGAGTGAGAAAGTGTTATGAAAATGTCCAACTTCTAAATGAATTCTCAAGCTTTCTATTTATAGAGGTTGAGATGATGATGTCATCACGGGACACGTGGCGCTCCCTGGGAGTGACACATCACCAAGGGCTCCACAGGTGCCGGTGCCTCACGGACTGTCGAATCTCATATTCACCCGACCTACCCTGCACAGCGTCGCTCTGTCTGTCTGGAAAGACTGGCACCCACAACGTCGGTGTGGCCAGAGAACCCCTTGATCTAGCCTCCAATCCAAGCCCTTGTAGAGTCCCACAGGCCTGGTAGTCATGGGGAAGACCCGATGCCCAACTGCAAGGCAAACTAGGCGCGATGCCCTCCGAAGACCTACTCTCGTCTCGGAGTGACCCGGGGTCATAGTCCATAAGGGTGCCGACACGATCCTCCAGTACCGGAGCACGTAGGCCAGTCACGAAGACACCCTAACGGAGATAGTGTCCCGAAGAAGTCTCATATCCCGCTGCTACGAAGGGTCCTCGTGCTGGAGCATTACGAGCGGAGCCCCCCAGAATGAAGACGGCGATGGCTTTGAGGTTGTGAGCCCATCCCGCAGTGATTGTGTCAGAGATGGCTTTAAGGTTGTGAGCCCATCCCGCAGTTGATTGTGTCGGCGATGGCTTTAAGGTTGTGAGCCCATCCCGTAGTTGATTGTGCCGGCGATGGCTTTAAGGTTGTGAGCCCATCCCGTAGTTGATTGTACTCGCGATGGAATTAAGGTTGTGAGGCCATCCTTTGGCGGTAATGACTCTATGGTTGTGAGTTCATCCCGCTGCGAGGGGTCCTCGTGCCAGAGCACTACGAACGGAGCCCCCCGAAAGCATGCAACATGATTGTGGTGCATGGGCGAGGCGACTACCATCGCAAGACAATACCTGGTGCCGGGGTATGTATCATGAGAGTGGGGCACCGGCGCGGTGATGAATGTCTCAGAGACAATACCTGGTGCCATGGGCACATGTCATGGAAGTGGCGCATGGGCACGGCGACGAACGTCGTGAGAATATACTTGGTGCCAGGGGCACGTATAATGAGAATGGCTTATGGGCTCGGCGACGAATGTCGCTGAGCAATATTTGGTGCCGGGGCACCCATCATTAAAATGGCGCACAGGCGTAGCGATAAACGTCCCGGAGTCGGCGCGCGTCGGGTGTCCTGAAGATGGGATGTAAGCTAAGTGTACCTGTCATAACAATATAATGAATGTAACATGTAGTAATGACAAAGTCAGGAGTGATGGTATGCGGTCATCGGCGACGGGTCATTCGGTGGTAGTGAGGAACTTTGGGGCGATGGGCATCGTGGGAGCGGTATGCGGTCACGGACGACGGACGTCACGAGGTTGATGCACGATGGACGTTGTGAGGTTGATGCACGATGGACGTTGCGAGGTTGATGCACGACGGACGTCGTGAGATTGATGGACGAACGTCTGTAAACATCGCGGAGGTGCAAAGACTCGAGAAAATAAGTACGCGCGGGAGGGGAGGCCAGAGACCAAAGATTGGGGGAAGGCCAAGGCCACCACCCTTGGGGAGGCCGAGGCCAACCCCTTGGTGAGGCTGAGGTTGACCCTAAGGGGTGGCCAAGGCCAATGGCCAACTCCAATGAAGGGTGGCCAAGGCCAATCCCCCTTTTAGTGAACTTCGGGCGTGCCGATGGTAGGTGTTTTGATAAGCGATGACGAATCCAAAAGTCGCGTTGTGACGAGCGTGTTGCCAATAATCGTACCCACATGACAAACAAAGCGTCGAAGCCACATAAAGAGCGTACAGAGTAAACAAAGTACGAAAGGGACTTTGCCCAAAAGTGAAGAACTGGGGGGGGGGGGGGGAAGGCCAAGGCCAACCTCCCATGGGAGGTCGAGACCAACCCCATGGCCTTGGGTGAGCTAAGGATGACCCCATGGGGTTGGCCAAGGCCTTTGCCCCTTGATCCCGTTGTTCCGGTTGGCCAATGGTCGATGTTTTTGGTCAAAAAGGTGTGTGAAGCAAAGAATGCAAGTGACTTGGGGTGCGCGCACTTTGACCGGTTCGAAGCGTTGAAGAATTGACTGCTGACAATGTCGACGTGTTCGCGTGAAATGGGACCCCTAGTAGTCCTTTGGGTATGACCAGAATAGGTTGGGAACATAAGCCCCCTGCGTGTGGTGTGCGCGGAGGGGCAACCCGAGCTGGCACCGCACGCATAAACACTTGGAAGAAGTTTTGATGTTCTTTGGCTGGAGAGTAGTTGGCGTTCTCTCTGAATAGCGAAGGTGAAGAGTAGGTAGCTCAAGCCATCTTGTGCACCACCTACAGAAGCTTGAGTATGGATAGGAGTTGACACAAGGGCATGATGATAGGGCGCAAGAGCGTAGTCATTGAGTCGGCGGAGATGACATAAGGGCGACGGGGATCGCGGAGATGACGTCTGGATGACAA
The DNA here is from genome assembly GCA_033070095.1 of Escallonia herrerae. Taxonomy (NCBI): domain Eukaryota; kingdom Viridiplantae; phylum Streptophyta; class Magnoliopsida; order Escalloniales; family Escalloniaceae; genus Escallonia; species Escallonia herrerae. The sequence continues at coordinate 67,481 of JAVXUP010003076.1, read as the reverse complement.
ACGGTAGGGGACGCAGAAATGGCATCCGGATGAGGGCGACAGGGATCACGGGCAATGCAAGGCTGTCAATGATGCAAAAGAATTCTAAGTATGAAAAAGTAGACAGACACGACAGAGTGGGTAAGGTGCCGAAGGCACATTAAAATGACAGTGAGCCCGGGGGCACGACTGTATCAGTGGCGCGGTGCACGGGCGCGACGGAGTGACATTGGGGCGATGGGGGTCACGTAATGACTTTCCGGTTACAAGGGTCGCAGAGTGACTTCCAAGCGACGGGGGTCGCAGAATGACATCTAAGCAACGATGGTCGCGGAGTGACTTCCGGGCGACGGTGGTCGAGGAGTGATGTCTGGGCCACAGGGTCGCCAAATGATGTCCGGGCGACGCGATGCCTGGGTATGGCGACGAACAAGTGAACAATGAATAGAAGTAGGTGGTTTGAGCTACCTCGCGCACCACCTACCAAGGACGTTAATGTCAGGGACATCGTGATGAGGGGCGCGACAAAGGCGCGGTCAGGAGTCGTGATGCGAGGTAGTCCACGATGGGTGTCGGGGCGTTGACAACGGGGGTGGCGGAGGCGGCGCTCGGGCGACGGTGACAGGGTAAGTGGTTCAAGCTACCTCACGCACCACCTACCAAGGTTATTTGATGTTGAGGGACATCGTCATGGGGGGCACGATCGATCGTCATGATGCCGGGGCAGTCCACGACGGGCACCGAGGATCACGGAGGCGACGCCTGGGCGACGGCTACAGGGTAAGTGGTTTGAGCTACCTCGTGCACCACCTACCAAGGTTATTTGATGTCGAGGGACATCGTCATGGGGGGCGCAACAAGGGTGCGGTAGGTTGTCGTGATGTTGGGGCAGTCCACGACGGGCAACGGGACGCAGGAACTGCCATGCGGTCAATGTTGCCAATTTTTTTTAAAGTGTCGGCCTTGAATATCGACCATGATGTGAAGGTGGGAAGGTCAAATTTGGCGGGGTGGACTTGGGTATGGTGACTGAAGTGAAAGGTTGTGTGTATGAAGGGAAATGAGAGATAAAGAGATGGTTGAAGGTTGGTGGCCTTTGTGTGGGCAAGGCCGAAATGGGTGGCCTTGGTTTGGGGGAGGCCAAAATGGTGAAGGGATGGAGGGGCTTGTGGGGTCGAGGCCGAGGGTGGGAAGAGATGAGTGGCCGAGGCCGAGCTTGGGGAGAAGGAGAGAGGGGAAGTGGGAAGAAAGGGGATGAAGGGGGATGACGGCGGTGGGTGCCGCGATGGCTGAGGCTGAGGGGTAGAGGGAGGGAAAGTGAAGAAGGGGGAAAGAGAGGTGGGCCGAGGGAGCGGTGGCCGAGGCCGAGGGTGTAGGGTCAAGGGTAGTCGAGGCCGAATGGGGTAGGAGAGGAAGGGGGAAGAGAGGTGGGGCAGGGTGATGGCAGCGTGAGGTCGAGGGGGGAACATGGGGCGGGGGAAATGAGAAAAGTGGATGGAAGAGATGAGAGGGGGGTCGGCGTCGACTGGGGGGCTGCAGGCTGAGGCCGAGGTGCAGCGCCACAAGGAGAAGATGAGGACGACGGCTACGCAAGAAAGAGATAGAGAAGATGGGGAATTAGGGTTAGGGTTTGGGGGATGACGCGGGTCGGCTGGGTCGGTTTTGGGTCGGGGAGCTGGGTACGGACAAAAAAAAAGATGCGGCACGGGTCCGGACGGGTCAGGTCCGGGTGCGTGCGGGTAGGGTACTGCCCAGATTCTCTTTGAATTTGAAATTCAAGTTGATGATGAATTAATTAATTTAAAACAAAATTTGAGCATCCCTAAGGAGGGAACCCCCAATGACATTTCTTTTCATAATGCACAAGAAGAGAATGAGAGAAGTGGGATGAGAGAAGAATGAAAACTTTTCCATAAGAAAGAAAAAGAAGTTGTGTATAAAGTGGGGAAAGGGTGATGGGGTGTTGGATGGTGAGGGAGGAGAGGGAGAGTGATAGAGCATACATGTTGGGAGTAGTGGGGTAGATGAAAAACTTGAAAATTTTTCTAAGTATAGAATGAGGGTGAGAAGGTAATGCCCGACCACGAACAACAGGGTGAGAGGGACGAGGGTGAAGGGGGTGAGAAAATTTTCTAAGTGTTGAGAAAATTTTCCAAGAGTGTTAGACGGAGCTGGAGAAGGGGCGTGAAATTTTTTTTGTTACAATTGTTTTCTAAGTATTGAGCTCGGACAAGGGTGCCGAGGGAGACTGCTGAGGGTGATCATGGATGACTGGTTGAGAAAAAAATGAAATTTTTTCTAAGTGTTGGGCTTAGTCAAGGATGGCGAGAGAGTCACTGAGGGTGATGGGCTGGCATCGATGATCGACTGAGTGATGGAGGTAGGGGAGGGTTGGTGAAGGGTGTTGCATGCATACCTAGCAGGGGCAGTCGCGAGACCTGGGAGGTGTCAACTGACAGAGTTGAGACTGTGGCTCGAGCCACATCACGCACCATGTACCAAGTCGTTGCAATGTGAGGCCGAAGGGGTTGGGAAGGGGTGAAGCCCCCAAGAGAATGGGTGATGGTATCAAGAGTGGTGTCAGTAGACTTGTGCAAGAGAATGTAGCTTGAAAATTTTTTAAGTCTGGAAAATGCGACTTCATAGATGGCTGGGTTGAGGCTGTGATTGGTAGTCCTGGTAGCCCTATGTTGCTGAGGCATGGTTGCTTGGATGTGTCAGGCATGGAACGAACTGCATTACGATGCTCACCTCCCCAGCGGAGTCGCCAAAATGATGTCAAGGAAAGTGGGTTCGTAGTCGACGTGGAGGTGCCAGAAGGAAAACAGTCCGAGTCAGGTGCCAAGTGTGATGATGTGAGACACAGCAAGGGTGGAGCAAGGGTAGAGACCAAGGGCTTCCCAAACAAAGCCTGAGGATGGCAGTGCTGCGAGGGCGATGGCGCAGGGTGAATACAGGACGACAGTCACTATCCGATGCTTAGGTCCAGAGTCAAGGTCATGTATGTTTTCTCTCTAGGATTCTAGAGTGAGAAAGTGAAAGTGTTCTGAAATGTCCAACCTCCAAATGAATTCTCAAGACCTTTATTTATAGAGGTTGAGATGACACGTCATCGAGGGGTCCACACGTGCCGGTGCTCCGTGGACTGTCAAATCGCATATTCACCCGGCCTGCCCCGCACAACGTCGCTCTGTCTATCTGGAAAGACTGGCACCCACAGAGTCGGTGTGGCAAAAGAACCCCCTTGATTTAGCCTCCAATCCAAGCCCTTGCAAAGTCCCATAGGCCTGGCAGTGGTGGGAAAGACCCGACGCCCAACTGCCAGGCAGACTAGGCGCGATGCCCTCCGAAGACCTACTCTCGTCTCGGAGTGACCTGGGGGTCATAGTCCATAGGGGTGTCGACGATAGCTCCCAGTGCCGGAGCACGTAGGCCAGTCACGAAGACACCCTGATGGAGATAGTGTCCCGAAGGAGTCACCTATCCCGCTGCTGCGAAGGGTCCTCGTGATGGAGCACTACAAGCGGAGCCCCCCGGAATGAAGACGGCGATGGCTTTGAGGTTGTGATCCCATCCCGCAGTGATTGTGCCGGCGATGGCTTTAAGGTTGTGAGCCCATCCCGCAGTTGATTGTGCCGGAGATGGCTTTAAGGTTGTGAGCCCATCCCGTAGTTGATTGTGTCAGCGATGACTTTAAGGTTGTGAGTTCATCCCGCTGTGATTGTGCCGACGATGGCTTTAAGGTTGTGAGCCCATCCCGCAGTTGATTGTGCTGGCAATGGCTTTAAGGTTGTGAGCCCATCCCATGGCGGCGATGACTATAAGGTTGTGAGTTTATTCCGCTGCGAGGGGTCCTCGTGCCAGAACACTACGAACGGATCCCCCCGGAAGCATGCAACATGATTGTGGCGCATGGGAGCAGCGACTACTGTCATGAGACAATACCTGGTTCCGGGGTATATATCATGAGAGTGGCGCACGGGCGCGGCACGAACATCGCAGAGACAATACCTGGTGCCGTGGGCACATGTCATAGAAGTGGCGCATGGGCGCGGCGACAAATGTCGCAGAGCAATACTTGGTGCCGGGGGCATGCATCATGAGAATGACGCAAGGGCGCAGGAGATAAACGTTGTGGAGATATACTTGGTGCCGGGGCACATGTTATAGAATTGGCGCATGGGCATGGCGACGAACGTCGCAGAGACAATACATGGTGCCGTGGGCACATGTCATCGAAGTGGCGCATGGGCGCGGCGACGAACGTCGCTGATATATATTTGGTGTCGGGGCACATGTTATGGAAGTTGCCCATGGGCGCAGCGACGAACGTCGTAGAGACAATACCTGGTGCCGTGGGCACATGTCATGGAAGTGGCACATGGGTGCAGCGACGAACGTGGCGGAGACAATACTTGGTGCCGGGGCACATGTCATGAGAATGGCGCAAGGGCGCATGTGACGAATGTCGCTGGGATATACTTGGTGCCGGGGGCACGTATCATGAGAATGGTGCACGGGCGCGGCGACGAATATGGCGGAGCAATACCTGGTGCGGGGGGCACACATCATGAGAATGACGCACGGGTTAGGCGACGAACATCTCGGAGCCGGTGCACGGGTGTGCGTCGGGTGTTCTGAAGACGGGATGTGAGCTGAGTGTACCTGTCATAACAAGATAATGAATGCAACATGTAATAATGACAAAGTCGGGAGTGATGGTATGCGGTCATCGGCGACGGGTCATTCGGTGGTAGTGCGTGACTTTGGGGTGATTGGCATCGAGGGAGCGGTATGCGGTCACGGACGGACGTCGCGAGGTTGATGGACGATGAACGCCGCGGAGACAATACTTGGTGCCGGGGCACATGTCATGAGAATGGCATAAGGGCGCAGGCGACGAACGTCACGGGGATATACTTGATGCCGGGGGGGGGCACGTATCATGAGAATGGAGCACGAGCAATACTTGGTGCCGGGGGGCACGCATCATGAGCATGGCGCACGGTCGCGGCGACGAACGTCACGGAGCAAGCGCACAGGCGCGCGTCGGGTGTCCTGAAGACGGGATGTGAGCTGAGTGTACTTGTCATAACAACATAATGAATGCAACATGTAGTAATGACAAAGTCGGGAGTGATGGTATGCGGTCGTCGGCGAGGGGTCATTCGGTGGTAGTGCGTGACTTTGGGGCGATGGGCATCGCGGGAGGGGTATGCGGTCACGGATGATGAACGTCACGAGGTTGATGCACGACGGACGTCGCGAGGTTGATGCACGAACGTCCGTAAACATCGCGGAGGTGCAAAGACTCGAGAAAACAAGTACGCGAGGGAGGGGAGGCCATAGGCCAAAGATTGGGGGAAGGCCAAGGCCACCACCCCTGGGGAGGCCGAGGCTGACCCCTTGGTGAGGCCGAAGCCGACCCTAAGGGGTGGCCAAGGCCAATGGCCAACTCCCATGAAGGGAGGCCAAGGCCACTCCCCCTTTCGGTGAACTTCGGGCGAGCCGACGGTAGGTGTTTTGATAACCGATGACAAATCCGGAAGTTGCGTTGTGACGAGCGTGTTGTCGAGAATCGTACCCACATGACGAACAAAGCACCGAAGTCATATAAAGAGCGTACGGAGCGAACAAAGTGCGAAAGAGACTTTGAGCAAAAAGTGAAGAACTGGGGAGGGGGGAGGCCAAGGCCAACCCCCCATGCGAGGTCGAGGCCTACCCCATGGCCCTGGGTGAGGCCGAGGCCAACCCCATGGGGTTGGCCTTCGCCCTTTGACCCCGTCGTTCGGTTGCGCCATCGGTCGATATTTTTGGCGAAAAGGTGCTCGGGTGGTCGCGGCGCGACGAATGCGCTAGCGTCAGTGACGTTGACGTAAAATGATTGGTGACTAAGTCGCGCGTGGAGGTGTGAAACAAAAAATGCAAGTGACTTGGGCGCACGCACTTTGACTGGTTCGAAGCGTTGAAGAATTGACTGTTGACAATGTCGACGTGTTCGCCTAAAATGAGACCCTTAATGATCCCTTGGGTATGACCAGAATAGGTTGGGAACAACTGTTAATCTAGATAAACAGGGATTTGAGTGGCTAAGATAACCTGCTAAATTAGGATAAACCAGCTTTAAAGAAATTATGTCTGTTTGTCAACAGTGTTAAAAGGGAGTGCCAAAATACACTAGTTTTGACTTTTATACATGTATAAAATACACTGACGGGACTGGCCTTTAGGCACGGTGGATGTTACCTTGAAACCAAGTCGACCAACAGGGGCCGACATTCTGACTTGTATTATCTTCAATTTTATTACGAAAAAAATTGAGTTTCGACGCCTAGAAAATAGTCATTATCGGCCACCTTGATTTTTCGGTAAAAATTTCGTACTTGGATTAAACTTTAACCATTTTAGCAGCTTAATTTATGAAAGTTTCCATCTTTTTGTGAGGAGATGCATAGGAAGGTCCGGATACATAACTAATGTTTTTCTTTTTTCCTTTTTTTATGGACAAGCTAATTTACTGTTTGAAGGACCCATTTGTTACGTATACTATTTTTATTTTTATTTTTAAGGTTTATTTGCATGTACAATTTTAATTCTCTACTAGTTTTGATCTCGTGCATTGCACACGGGAGTAACAATTATCAAAGTACTTATTTAAAGATCTCGTACTGCTATATCCAATAACAATAAATAAATTGATAGTGACAATAAAATAATAATAATAAAAAATTATTTTTACATTTTTTATGAATTTTTATCGTTAAAATGAACTTAAGTAGTAGTAATTGTTAGTTTTTAACAAAAAATGAAGATAAAAAATAGTATACAAAATTATAGAAATAGTCTTTCCTACCTTAAACAATTATAGTGATAATACTAACAATAACAACCCGTGTGTTCAACTCTGTATTACTCAAGGTCACCAAGAAAAGAGTAAAGATGTGTAATAAATGATTGAAAAGAAGGTCGAAGAGTAAACTATAAATATAAACTTGTAATAAAATAAAATAGAGGAAATTATGTTAACTAAAAAGAAAAACTGATGGAGAATATTAGGTTTTTCTAAACAATAAAAAGTATTAAAGATTAAAAGAAATACTTTTGAAAAAATGTAGGAATTAATGGAATTGTAAAGATATAAATAAAATTTTTGAGTGAAAAATATTGATATAAAAGAGAAAATATAAAATCGATATAGTTGGTTGAATTTCAAATGGTAAGAAGGAATTGATATCAAATTGAATAAAAGAAAAGAAAGAGAGAAAAGGAATCCAAATCATTATTACAAAAGATAAGTAAATTCAAAATATTTTAAAAAAATAAAATAGAAAAATTCACATAGCGAGTTAAGAGAGTATCCAAAAAAAGAATTCAAATCATTATTACAAAAGGTAAGTAAATTTAAAATGTTTCAAAAAATCAAAATAGGAAAGTTCACATGGCGAGTTAAGAGAGTAACAAAATAAGTGATGACTGAATAATATTCTCTCAGTTTCGAATTTCATATATAAATAATTAGATTTCAAAAGTACATATATAGACCATTTTCTTTTCTTTTAAAGTTTAAACTTTAGCGTTACAAACAACCAATTGAACATTAATCAATGTAGACTTTATTGCCGTTGAAATTAGTTGTGGGACTTTGTTATCTATTCAGGAAAGCAACCCAATGTGTTGGTGTTGGTATACTGTTTGTAAAGAGTCGTACGATGCTCCTCTTCTTATTTATGATTTTTTTTCTGTTTAGCATAAGGGCAATGCTATCTAAACTTTTAATTTTAAAAGCTAAACTGAAACGTACATGGAGGATGATATTTTTAACGTCATTATTAATCACATATTTTGGGGCAGAGTTTGGAGAATGACATTTCACAAGTTGAAGAAAGTAAGAATATTTTCTTGGTGAACTATTTGCCAACAAATACTGCTTGAAATTTGTTGGCATTTTTGGGTTTTAAACTTATTTTGAGAAGCCATCTTCAACTCAATTTTCAAATAGACATCACGCCATAATTTGGTTAGGAACAAATTGATTTATGTTCATCTATTGGAGTAGATAATCATAATATATTCACAAGTTTAAAACAAATGAAAAGTGAATGAAAAAATTGAACTTAAATTTGGTGGCTTAACTTGAAGGGAAAAGAAAATTTCACATAAAAAAGATAAAACAAATATGATCTCTTATAAGATCTAGCCTTGAGCTAAGAGTTGGTAAGGTCCACACCACACGTGCATGCGACCGCTGTGTTGGTCCGTCCCGTGGCTTGGGCATGGTACCATTAGGCATTATTCTTTTTGGGGCAAAAGCATTTTTAAATAAATAAATTTTATTTATTTAAATTCTTTTTAGAAAAGTTGCAACATTTTCAATAGTTGCACCCTTTCAGTGAAGAGTTACACAGTGTTTTGGATTTGAATAACGTTACATAAAAGCATGTGGTATTTCCTGTGTGTTTCCACGGACTTCAATCAAGTGATTATATGAGAACTTGGGACTAATTCTCAAGTTCCTTTTGCCTAGCACTTTATGAGTTTCGGTGCTAATTACTCTAATCTACTCTTGTAAAAAAACCACATGCAAAGCAATTACCTTCATGGTGATTCAAAGATTAACTTTATTAAAATTATCTCTTGAAGTTGTAGAATACTCGATCCAAGCAAATACGTGTACGTGGTAACTGTTAATCAAGATAAGCAGGGATTCGAGTGGCTAAGATAACCTGCTAAATTAGGATAAACAAGCTTTAAAAAAATTATGTCTATTTGTCAACGGTGTTAAAAAGGAGTGCCAAATTACACTAGATTTGACTTTTATACATGAATAAAAGACTCTGACGGGACTGGCCTTTAGGCATGGTGGATGTTACCTTGAAGCCAAGGCGATCAATTTTAGTACAAACGAATTGAGTTTTGACGCGTAGAAGATAGTTATTATCGGCCAGCCATTTTTTTTTGGTAAAAATTTCATACTTGCATTAAACTTTAACCATTTTGCTGCTTAATTAATGAAAGTTTCCATCTTTTTGTGCAGAGATGCATAGGAAGGTCCAGATACGTAACTAATGTTTTTTTTTTTATGAACAAATTTTGGCTCCTACCTGTATAGTAAGAATCTTCCTCTAACCTCATATATAGTAACAACTAGTAGTCGCTAAATGTTTGTAGCGCCTTTTTTTAACACTTTCAACATCGATTATTAGCAGCACTTTTTTAGGGTTCCTAAATAAAAGTCATTAGAAACATTTAGAGACAATTTATTTTCGTTATATAGGTAGAAGGAAAATTACTCCAACCGGAGTAGCAGCCAAATTTTTTCTTTTTTTATGGACAAGCTAATTTACAATTTGAAGGACCCATTTGTTATGTATGATTATGTCTAGGACTACTCGCTTTCGTTTGCTACTGACCCCGAGGTACTATACGGTGCCTTTTTTTTTAGGTTTACGTGTACAATTTTCATTCTCTATTCCAAAAGCACATAGACCGTCTTCTTTTCTTTCACAGTTTCTACTTTAACGTTACAAACAACCAATTGAGCTTCAATCGATATAGACTTTATTGCAGTTGAAATTAGTTGTGAGACTTTGTTATCAATTCAGGAAAGCATCCCAAGGTGTTGGTGTTGGTGTCGGTGTTGGTATACTGTTTGTAAAGAGTCGTACGATGCTCCTCTTCTTATTTATGATTTTTCTTTTCTGTTTAGCATAAGAGCAATGCTACCTAACTTTTAATTTTAAAAGCTAAACTGAAACGTACATGGAGGATGATATTTTTAACGTCATTATTAATCACATACTTTGGGGGCAGAGTTTGGAGAATGACATTTCACAAGTTGAAGAAAGTAAGAATATTTGCTTGGTGAACTACATGATATCTATCAACAAATACTTCTTGAAATTTGTTGGCATTTTTGGGTTTTAAACTCATTTTGAGAAGCCATATTTTACTGAATTTTTAAATGGGCTCCACACCATAATTTGGTTAGGAACAAATTGATTTCTATTCATTTATTGGAGAAGATGACCATAATATATTTACAAATTTAAAACAAATAAGGAGTGAATGAGAAATTTGAAGTTGGTGATTTAACTTGAAGGGAAAAGAGAATTCTACACATATAAGAGATAAAGCAAATGTGTTCTCTTATAAGATCAAACCTTGGGCTAAGAGTTGGCAAGATTCAGAACACATGCGCATGCCGCTTGGTGTGCCTGTCCCGTCCCATGGCTTGGGCATAGAACTATTAGGCTTTATTCTTTTGGGGACAAAAATATTTTTAAACAAATAAATTTTATTTATTTAAATTCTTTTCAGAAAAGTTGCAACCTTTTCAATAATTGCACTCTTTCAGTAAAGAGTTACACAGTGTCCAGGGTCTGAAAAACGTTACAGAAAAGTTGTGGCATGCCATTTCATGTGTGTTAAAAAAGAGAGTTATACATTATTTTGGCTCGCCAGGTCTGTAAATTTGCAGACGTTGTTGTTGTTGTATTCTTAGAGACTTTCGTCAAGAGTCCGTTTATACCATTATGGAACGAATAAAGTTTTAAGGACAGTTAATCAAATTCACGCTTCGGTTCCTCATTTATTGTTTTGGATTTCTGTTGTGAGTTTTTTTTTTATGTAATTGAGTTTTCTATATTCTATTTGCATGTTCAGTATTTTTAGTCATTTGATTTTCTGCACAAGTACACAGAGAACATTTTTCCCAACAAAATTTTGTTTTGGTCCTTGAAATTCAAAAAATACCTCATGCTGTGGAAAAGTGTACATGTGAAGAGAAAAGTTTTTGCTGCTACTCTAGTTCTACGAAGATAGCTGTTACCCCTTCTATAACAACAATTAGTTGTCACTAAATATTTTCAATGACTATTTTACAAATACTTTCAGCTACAATTCTTTGCAGAAATTTTTAGCGTCACTAAATAAAAGTCGCTAACAACATTTAACCACAATAAATTGTTGCTATATGAAGGATTGCAACTACCTTCCTAGAACTCGGATGTCACTCAAAATTTGTCACATAAAAAGTTACAAAATCCATAAAAATTGGCAATTATTGATTTTAGATGTATCGTGCAATTCCCTGTGTGCTTAGGTTTACTCGTCGCTATCCACGTCTCTGCAGCTTGCAATGGTCAATTTTGAAATGTGAACAGCATGGAGACAACTACGGCCAAATGAGAGCATCGGTAAAGGCCAACTCTATCATCAAAAAATTCATGATTCTTTTCAATAGAATGTGCACCTACAAAAGTATGTGGTATGCCTAGCGAGAAGCATATATTAGTTTTGGCAAGAGTCACAATTGCTTTAGCCTATTGATGAGCCCAAATAGCTGGCAACAATCGACTCTTTTTTTCAAATTTACTTAAGGCTGAATTTGATGGTACATTCAAATTTATTTAGCAAGAATATGTTTTAACATTAATAATTGTCAATCGTTTTCATTCTGCAGCAAAAGTGCCGTTCAATACACAAAAGTTTCGCAAAACAACGCTTGCACTTTTTTCCCACTATCAATTTAATTAGTGTGGGTGGCGTAGAAAATTACCAGAGGCGTGATATAAATACGGGGTGCTACTACAATCATCTTCAATAGCTTAAATGACATACATTATACCATACAAACACCATGACTTGGTATTTTGTAAGACTCATATTACTGAACATGTCGTAGTCCAAGCACCATAAAAATACTAAGAAAGAAAATGAGGGCGGATATTGAGGTGGGGAGTGGGAAGTGACTGACTAATAACTGGATCCATCCTCCATCTACCATTTAACACCTGAATGGAGCACCACGCAGTTCAATTCGGATGGATGCTACTAGCTAGCATGGTACAGTCTGCCACAGAGATAAAATGCCGGTCGAATACTTCAATTATTATGATTTGCCAAAGTAAACTGTTCCATCTAGTTGTAGATAAACATGGATCCAGATTTTGGGGCTTAGATCCCAGATTTGAGTTTATTGCCAAGAAAAATGGGAACTATGAACAAAGCGTGGACAAGAAATCATCCATTGCCTGAACAGAAGACCCTTTGTGACCACCTTCCTCTTTGACAGCAGCTCTCATCAACTCCCCAATCTCAACTGCTTTTTTCCTCATGTCCTCCCCTTTTGCACTTGTCTCCATGACTACTCCAATCACCCTCTTCACCACCTCCTTGTCAAGGCTGCCCTGCACTCCCCGTGTCAGCTCGAAAGCCACCCCCATATCCTCCACCAGCATCTTCGAGTTATACGCCTGCTCCGCCGCTAAAGGCCATCCGATGATCGGTACGCCTTGGCTCAAGCTCTCCGTTATCGAATTCCACCCGCAATGGCTGAGAAATGCACCCGTTGACTTGTGACACAAGATCTCCAGCTGAGGCGCCCATTCGTGCACTACCAACCCCTGTTTGGTCTCGACCATTCGCTCTTCAAACCCGTCTGGCAACCATTCGGGTCTAAATTCTCCTTTCAAGTCGAAGCCGATCGGTGGCCTTATTACCCAAATGAAGGGCTTTTCACTTTCTTCCAAACCCATTGCCAACTCCATCAACTGAGAGGCACTAATAGTGTTCTGGGATCCAAAAGAAACGTAAAGAACGGACTCTTTAGGATGCGAGTCGAGCCATTCGAGGCATTTTTCGGGTGACACACCCGGTTCTTTCCCAGTTCGCCCTGCAAAACCGGAAGAAGGCGATGGATCCAACATGCTTGGTGGGATGAGAGGTCCAATACACCAAACAGTAGGTTTTACTACCTTCCTTAGGATTTCTAGACCTTGTGGCTCCATTTCCTCCGCAGTATTGCACAACCACCCACTTGAGGCTAAAGAAAGTGATAGCTGTGGCTGAAAGATTCGCGACCATTCATCGGTACCGTCAGCGGCTCTGATGAAGGGAAGGAGTTGAGAGATATGGAAGCGACAGGAATCTGGAAAACCTGGAAGACTGAACTCTTCTTTAATGCCTCCTCCAAGGGAGCGATGAGGAAGGTTTAACCATATAGACATGTAGGCCGCGGTGCCGTACGCCCCACCGGTGGTGAAGCTGATATTAACGGTCCCAACCGCCTTGGCAGCCTCATTAGCCCATGCCATAAGGACGTCAGACACTATGCAGACGGGAGGGCGGCCTTCTTGCACGGTGATATCGGAGATGAGACGACAAAAGGCAGGTTCGAGGGAACGGGAGGAGCGAAAGAGGGATGCTATTTGAGGTGTGGATAATGCCTCGGTGTTTTCGGTGTTTGGGGGTAAGCCATGGTCTACACTGTTGAATGGAAGCGCGACCAGGCGGATTTCTGATTCGGATGGGGAGGATATTGAAGAGTCTTTGGCTATGGTGGAGGTGAGGTACTGGATGTTGAGAGGGGTGTTGACAATGGTGATGGTGCAGCCTGTTCTCTGTTGGATTTGTTTGGCCAGTGCTAAGAAAGGTATGAAATGGCCTTGGGCCATGAAGGGCAGCATAACCACATGTTTACGAGAACCACCCATATCTGTCTGTGTCTCTCACTGGATGTCCGGGAGTGTTCGCATGGATTGGTGCCAGTGTTATATTTATACACATGGTGAGGAAGTGATGGAGAGTCGAGCTGCAATGATACTTCTAATACTTACCGTTGGCTGTATCTGAATTAATTGACTGCTAAAACTGCGAAGGAGAGGTAATTATATTGATGGTTATATGCTTTGCAACATACACGGGAGTTGCGCAACTTCTATATATGTTACAAAGCATATAACCATCACTTTAAAATTGCATGCCATTTTAAAGTTAGTGGCTCAGTAACCTGAATTAAGTTCAGGCCGCTTTATAAAATATAGTATATTATAAGGTCTTAAAAATTATATTAATTTATACCACAAATCTTGAGACAAAAAAAAAATTAATAGTATAAAAAAATATTTTATTTGTCTACAAAGAATAATTTTAGTATCTAAATTAAACACGACTAAGTTAAGTAAAATATGAAAGATAAATTCACTTGCATTACTCCTAACTTTCGATTATTAAATAGCATTCTTTCTTTTATTATACTGCATGCAATTTATGACATTTGTACATATACATGTATGTTTATCTGTAATTTTGTTATATTTTAAGTTGAAAGACAAAAAATAGATAGCGGCATAGTGGAGCAGCTAGATACTTGTCTTCTTTTAAGTTTTGTTTTAAGTTGTCAAGTAAAATTTCAAATAAATATTGATTTAGCACTTAGAGTAGTAGAATAATCATGCTGGTGCCATATAAAGATAAATAGCAATTACGATTGTAGTTGAAATTAAAATATGTTGACGTTATCAAAAATCCCTTTTGAATTGTTATACCCTGTTTTGCGAGTTTTGAGATGAGAGAAAAGAAAAGAAAGGAAGAGAAAGCAAGAGAAGAGCAAAGAGAGAAAGCAAGAGAATTAACCTTCATCTTTTTTGTAAGTTATAGAGAGAAAATAAAGTATCAATATTTTCTCTTGTTTGTTTGCGAGTTCAACAGAAAAGAAAAGAAAAGTCATCCGATTACGTATATGCCCTTATATTACATTGTGATAATTCTAACAAAGACTAAGAATGTATGATCCTAAGAAAAACATGATTTCGTTGGGAAAACAAATTAGTTTACGATAAATCATACAAAATACATACCATATTAATGTAAGCCTTACATAGCAGATTAATGTTGCCATGTAAAAAAATAAAAATAGCCATGAGTTGACTACAAACATCCCAATACCAAATATAATTAATGTCACACCAAAAATAAAATAATCAGTTATGAGTCAACTCAAACATCTAAAACAATCATTTGATTGTAAATAAAGTGGTAAGCTTCTATAAGAAGCCCTAAAAACTTAAAAGTCATTAAAAATTTAGTTTTCATTGTCTCAAGGATAGTATGAGCATTATAAAAATGTTACTTGTGAGAGTTTTCATTCTCCTGTTTCTTCTCAATTTTTGGAGGAAAAATTTAAAGACAAAAAAAAGTCCATACTTTCCTTTCCTTTATATTCTTTTTTCTCCTTAAAAAAACTCACAAGCTACAGAAAAGGGAGGAAATGAGTCACTTTCATTTATTTTTCTTCCATTTGTCTCTTAAAGAAAAACTCGCAAACAAGCTATTAATGTAACATATGGATTTTTTTTAACTTTAGAAGGTCTTTAAGGTATCATATATGTATATATGATACCTTAAAGATAGTATGAGCATTATAAAAATGTTACTTGTGAGAGTTTTCATTCTCCTGTTTCTTCTCAATTTTTGGAGGAAAAATTTAAGGACAAAAAAAGTTCATACTTTCCTTTCCTTTATATTCTTTTTTCTCCTTAAAAAAACTCACAAGCTACAGAAAAGGGAGGAAATGAGTCACTTTCATTTATTTTTCTTCCCTTTGTCTCTTAAAAAAAAACTCGCAAACAAGCTATTAATGTAACATATGGATTTTTTTTAACTTTAGAAGGTCTTTAAGGTATCATATATGTATATATATATATATATATATATATATATATATATATATATATATATATATATATATATATATGGGAGCCGATCCCTATCGACCGGTGGAGAAATAAAATTTCTCCACCAAACCGCTACAAAGAGTAGCGGTTGCTATTATTACTTGCAAATACAAAACCGCAACACTTTTTTGCGGTTGCGCCCGATGAGCAGCAAATTACCAAAATACCCCCGATGAGCGGTAAATTACCGAAATGCCCCCGGGGGGTTCATTATCACCCTAACGCTAGCAAAATGGGGTATTTTGCTAGCGCGATCTGACCGTCCATCCTGAAAGATGGACGGTCCAGATCGCGCCTTTTTCCAAAACTGATCCCCGTCCGCCATACTGTCTCGCGGACGGGAGTTTTACCTTTTTGCCCTCCTCCCATGTCCGCGAGACTGTCTCGCGGACGCCTTTCTGTTCCTGACATGTGTCAGGAAAAAGGCGTCCGCGAGACAGTATGGCGGACGATCTCTAGGCTGACACATGTCAGGACCTGTCCTCTCGGTCGCCTATAAAGTCTCGGGCGTGAGCCCCGAGAACTGTCCCCTTGGTATCTGTATGGCGTCAACAGTGTTCGCTTTGTGGGAAATCTCCAATGTAGCGGACGGCGTCCCTTCGTCAACTCTCTCCTGCTATAAATATTTAATCAGATCGGGGTATATATATTATTGTAGCGGACGGCGTCCCCTCTCTCGAACATCTAACCCAAGCCGCTACCCCATCTACGGCGACCCACATCTCCGGTCACCCACATCTCCGCCGACACCACCGTCCTCCCCTCAACGCCGATCTCGATGGCTTCTGGATCGGAGACCACCTACGCCTACGATTATATTGGCAACTTGCACCTGGTAGGCAAACACTTTTTCAAAGTCATGATGCCGGGATTTGAGCATGAACTTGTAGGCTATCCCTCTTTCTCTTTCTCTGTATTTTCGTGTGTTAAAAGTTTGATCTTTTGTTTTTCTTAACCAAAACTAACCTATTTTTTGTATTTTGTGTTTGGTAGGACATACCGGAAGCATTTACCAATCAATTTACAACAATTCATGATAGTGCAAGATTATATAGCCGCAAGGGGGCATGGCAGGTTGAAATCAAGCTGAAGCCCGGCCGATCCCAAAAAAAGGAATTCGCAGAGGGTTGGAACGTCTTCGTGCGCCAGCATGGCCTCGAACTCGGGGACTTTGTAGTGTTCGAACACCTTGGGTGGTGGGATTTTCAAGTTGTAATCTTTGATCGGAGCGCTTGTGAAAAGCTTTCGTACCCCATTTGTGAACCATAGTTTATTATAATAAAAAAATTTATGTTCTTGTTTATTATGTTTTCAAATTTTTTCTTGCTTAATTGTGCCTTTTTTTGTTGCCTTGATATATTGAGATCGTTGATTATGAATCGTACATTATTTTTTGGAAAAATTGAGATTGTTGATTCCGTCGCTAAAACAAGTCTTCGGGCGTCAGTTTATTAAAATAGCATTAACCTACTATGTCGCTAAAACAAGTCTTCGGGGCCAATTTATTTCAATTTATTAAAACTGCATTACGGGCGCCAATTTATTCCAATTTATTACATTACGCTACATTGTATAGCTCTCTATATATATAGCGGATATAAGGCCCTCCGCTTAGGCCGGGGTTCGGGAAGGTCGGGAACTAAATGTCTGGTCCGTGCCAACCATTTTCTGCGGTAAGTATATCCGCGATACTATATAGCGGACAGTCTATCAGCGTCTGCGAGGCCATCCGCTATATAGTATAGCGGACGTAGAGACAACAACCAAAAGAAAAAACTAAGTGTTGGAGAGGTGGAACTAAGTGTAGAAAAAACTAAGTGTTGGACTAAGTGTAGAAAAAACTAAGTGTTGGAGAGGTGGAACTAAGTGTAGAAAAAACTAAGTGTTGGAGAGGGTATTCTGCGGGGCCGTCCGCTACATAGTATAGCGGACGTAGAGAAGACAACCAAAAAAATTCTGCGGGGCCGTCCGCTACATAGTATAGCGGACGTAGAGAAAACTACCAAAACAACCAAAAGTCTAGCGTCCGCGATACTATATAGCGGACAAGGAACAGACTAATGTCATCCGCGATACTATATAGCGGACGGCAAATATATATTGTCCAACGGACAGCAAATATATATATTCAAACCCAAAAGAAAGTCCTATAACTTCTACACTCTTCTTCGTTCTTCCTACTCACAAATATTCCCAGCGGCGTTGGCAAGCAGATCTGCGCAATTTCTTCATAAGAGCAGCTTTAATACCCCCTAATAGATCACGTAAGTTCACAAAATCAATCCTTTACATGTTTCTAATCTATAGTTGTGATCAATATTGCGTTTTATGCGTGGTTTTGATTATGCATTGAGCATGTGCTAGCGATGATGAGGATTTATATATGTATGTATTTGTTCATGTGCTAGCGTTTGTAAAATCCGATTCCATAGTTTCAGTTGCAAAAAATGGAATTTATCCCTGGACCAGAAGATCCATCCGTGTTATACGACCAAGCCAACCATATCAGTACGCTCATATGGGATGGTGGAGTAAGATACATTATTTATCAACTTTCTTATTATTACGAACGTTGTTTTACCGTTCATTTTGCTTAAATTGTATTTATTAATAATTCGTAGGAAAGAGAACTTCTCACCACCGTAGAAGTATCTCGCGAGTTCACGAGATGGAAATTGAACAAGTCCCAGAAAAGAATACTGCGTGGAATTGGGTTTGGGATTTTCACGCATGGGCAGATCTTTCAACAGCTTGACCGGGCCTTGATAGGTGCCCTTGTTGAGAGGTGGAGAAGTGAAACGAATACGTTTCACTTCCCGCTCGGAGAGATGACGATTACCCTAGAAGATGTAGGGTTCATCTTGGGGTTGCCGGTGACGGGGCGGCCGGTAATTGCTCCTCCGTCAGACGCAACGAATAAGAGAACAGCGCGAGACTTCTTCACTTCGATACCCCAGGATCAATTTAGCACTGGTGGTATAAAGTTGAAGTGGTTGGTAGATACCTACGGGGTTTTGCCGGAAAACTATACGGGCCGTGAGCTTGTGGTGTACACAAAGGCCTTCCTCTTGTGGGTGATGGGAGCAATTTTATTCCCAACGACGTCGAAGAACACGGTCAGCGTGAAATATTTACCGTTGTTGGGTAACCTGTCGGAGGTTGGGGATTATGCCTGGGGTGCAGCGGTTCTTTCGTATCTGTACCGAGCATTGCACAAGGCAACGAGGCCCAACTCCAAAGCCATATGTGCATGTCTCTCGCTATTGCAGGTATATCATATAAATCATGTCTTCGTTATTGTGTTTTATTTTTGTTGAATCGACGATATAAATATAATTTTTTGATGTTCTCAGGTGTGGTCTTACGAACACCTTGCTCCCGGTGCACCAACGCGTAGGGATGGAACCGACAAAGTCTGGCCTCGGTTGTGTGCTTGGGAGTACAGCCGGAGGGCTAGCCACTACAAGAGGAGAGTCGATCCCCATCACAACATTACGTACTATCGAGGGGAGTTCGACCGTCTATCTCCGGGCCAAATGCGTTGGGCACCGTACATACGTTTGGCGCGACGGGTGGGAGAGTCGTTCGTCTTCACGCTCTCCGGGTTGCAGCGCACACCCCTGATCCATTTCGAGGTCGCAGAGTGGCAGCTGCCCGACCGAGCAATGCGCCATTTTGAGTTGGAGCAGGGTTTGCCAGTCGATGCCCCGGATATGAGGGTTAACAGGAACCCACCGGATGTCGGAGTGTTTGGCACCGCCAATGCGTACGAATTGTGCGCGGCCGAAATAGAGCTTTGGACTTCTTGGCAGGACACACTGGCGGCCATCGTCTCGGAGCCAGACCCCGTTATCAGCATCGATCAGTACGATGAGTGGTACTACCGCATCACGCGGAGGAGAGTAGCCCCTGTAAACTTTGAACGTGGGGAGAGGTATGCGCCTAGGGGTCAGATCGATGAGCGTATGGCATACAATCTCGTAAGTTGCCCAACAAGTCTGACTTGAACCAAATTAGTTGAATATAAATGTCTGATTGAAGTTACTTAATTTTTTATCTCTTTGGATGTAGGTTAATGCCTCGCTTGCATTCTTCCAGAAGTTGAGTGAGCGGAGGGATCTGGTGAGCGCAATGGGCGAGGATCTTTGCCAACAGGCTGCGACATTGGCTTTAGGCTGCGGGAATTTTTTGCGCCAAGCATCGGGCCAGTCTTCGGGAGTCAGCCCGGGAATGGGTTATACGGGCGTCAGCCAGGGATACGGTGATCCCTCTGGACAGGCTTCAGGGGTGAGTCAGGGAGTTGGTGGTACCTCTGAAGCGGGGATGGGACAGGCTCAAGCGTCGTGGGGCGATTACAGCGGCCCCTCCTTCAATTTGTTCCCGGAACCCCTCTCTCAAGTCACGCAAGACTGTCCTTTCGGAAACTACGGTTTCTCCGAGGCACTGCCCATTGTCCCGTGGGCGGGACCAGTTGGCGGCCCCGAGGGGAATATCAGCCGGCCGAAGAAGGAATTGGAGGCCAATATCCCCCGATCGACCCCCGAGGGCAATATCCGAAAGGGCATCCAGCCAGGCCCCTAAAGCCGCATAAATGCGATCTAATCCGAGCCCGTTATTTTAGCGGGGCCCCCCAAGACGGAGCGTCGTATGACATGGATCACCCCGAGGGCTTGGATTACAATGCCTCTTGGACAGAGATCGCCTCGCTGGCGCCGGGAGCTTGGTTAGACAGCGGTGTCATCTCGCACTATTCTGAGGCGAAGGTGTCGGGAGCATCCAAACATCGGTCCGCGCGTGTTTATCTTGGATGCTTTTTTTCATCAGCTCCTAGTACAAGAGTGGCACGACTGGGGCAATGCAAGGAAGGGGAGAACCATGGCCCAGTGGAAACCGTCCCCTAACCTACAAGCATATCTTGCTAGGGATAGTCCAGTGAGCGCAAGTGTTGCCGACGTGTTTCTAATCCCCTTTTTAGGGAATGCCCACTGGTACTTGGTTTGCTACGAACCATTACAGAGCACGGTTTCAGTCGTCGACAGTCTCTACGATGATACCGACGTGATGCCTGTGATTGATATGTACCGAGGCATAGGCCAGTTGGATGCCATGGTAAGATCCTGTTTCCTTCTTGTTGTAACTTGCATATTATAAAACTGATTAATCTTATTTTGCTAGCTATGTTTAATGCTTATTATGGTTCTCGCAGAATCTTTTTGCTGCCCTGGTCAATGGTAGGCGTCGGGAGAAGGTATCGCGCAGGCCGGTCCTCATTTTCCGATTGAAGAGGAGTAGGCCCAAGCAACATAATTCCTCGGACTGCGGCGTCTTCCTCTGCATGTACATGGATTACATTTGCCGGTCTGAGAGCCTCAAGAAGACTGTCTGGAGCGAAGAATGCATACAAGACTTTAGGTATAGGATTGCTTGGCAAATTATGAATGGCCGGCCTAGAGCTATTAGGTTTATTGTAAATCCGTGTAAGGAACATCATTCCCGCGAGAGATGATGTTCCCCAATTCACATTGTAACGTTACAACACTTTTTTTAAAAAAATTTATTGAATGCGATTGATTTTATTGACCGATATGATTTAACGGTGGGAAACCAAGTGTTGGATATTTGTCTGTTGGATATCTGTCTATCTGCAGGGCAAGTGTTCAAAAAATAACCAAGTGTTCGATAATCAGTGTTTCTGCGGGGCCGTCCGCTACATAGTATAGCGGACGCAGAGAAGTAAACCAAAACAAAAAAAAACTAAGTGTTGTGGGGGGGTATTCTGCGGGGCCGTCCGCTACATAGTATAGCGGACGCAGAGAAGTAAACCAAAACAAAAAAAAACTAAGTGTTGTAGGGGGGGTATTCTGCGGGGCCGTCCGCTACATAGTATAGCGGACGCAGAGAAGTAAACCAAAACAAAAAAAAAACTAAGTGTTGTAGGGGGTATTCTGCGGGGCCGTCCGCTACATAGTATAGCGGACGCAGAGAAGTAAACCAAAACAAAAACGTCCGCTACATAGTATAGCGGACGCAGAGAAGTAAACCAAAACAAAAAAAAACTAAGTGTTGTAGGGGGGTATTCTGCGGGGCCGTCCGCTACATAGTATAGCGGACGCAGAGAAGTAAACCAAACAAAAAAAAAAACTAAGTGTTGTAGGGGGGTATTCTGCGGGGCCGTCCGCTACATAGTATAGCGGACGCAGAGAAGTAAACCAAAACAAAAAAAAACTAAGTGTTGTAGGGGGGTATTCTTTAATACCTTAGGTTTCTAATGTTGTGCTGCGCAGTGTAGCGGACAGTGTAAGAAATCACATATAAAAAAATGATTGTAAAGGTTATTACAAACGAGTCATTACTAAAATATTATTACAAAATGTCCGACACTTTTGATGGCTCATAAAAGATTATTACAAAATATTCAGTACACTAAAGTTCCACTGCAGCTTGTTCGTCCTCATCCTCGGCATCATCTTCTTCCCCGTCTTGCAAAGGCACTGGACTTATCCCCAGTGCCTTGTAATGGTTCCGCTTGTCGTGGTCTGTCATTTTGTTGCACAATGCACACCTTCTTAGCTTTTTTGGTTGAGTTGCCGTCTCAATAGAGCTTTTCATCCGCGTAGATCTCTTGCGGCCTTTCGTTTGCGATATAATTGGATCCGAAGGCCGGATATCATTGTCGGCTCCCTCCCCCGGCTCGTCATCTTCTGATCCCGTCGTAGGCTCGGTGTCAACCGCATTGCTGACTGAAGCTGCTTCCAATTGGTCGACGATGGGCTCTTGCTGCTGAGCTACCTCGAGGAGATGTTTATATCCGACCATTGTAGCAGCACCCTTTACGGACAAACGGGTGAACATCGTCACCAGATGATTATACCGCAACGTCTCTGATTCTTCAAAGTCAGTATACGGGTGCTCCGGAAAGGAAATGGTACCGTGCAACCTGTTTGCACCTTTCGTCCAACGTGGCAGGACGTATTTATCGGGGATTGTCCTGATATTCTTCTGTGTGAAAAACCGCAGAATGTGTCTACACAGGATGCCATGGAACTCAAACTTCTTACAAACACATGTCACCGAGTCCGTCAATGTGTCGTGGGTCACCGTATAAATTCTGCGCAGCTTCTCAGGGACGAGGTCATTCACGAGCGAATAAACCTTGTACTCACGCGACGACTTTTCTGCCACCTTATATATACTGTATCGGCCCGATTTTTGCAGCTCTACTTGGTATAGCAGGAAGATCTCCTTCGTATAGACTTTGGCACCGTTCAGCTCCAGCGGGGTCTCAAGCAACCTTCTCCTTTGCTTGTACGTGGTTGCAAAGTCTGCAGCCCTTTCTTTCACGAACAACGACGCAACCGCTTTTTGTGCTGATGTGACGAAACTCTTCAAATTGGTAGCTGTACCCACATAACTATCGAACGTGGCATTCATAGATTCACTCCTGCCCGTCGTTTTCATGCCCGCAGAAAAATGACTTCTCGTGTAAACGCCAATCCATTGCTCTTTGAGCCCGTACAAGTGCTGGAGCCACTCGTTGTCTTGCAATGAGTAATCCCGAACAAGCTTTTCCCACCTCTCCTCGAATTCCTCAATCGTTAATGACTTGAGGACGCATTTGTCAAAATCCTGTTTAAAGTCTGGATACTTTGCGTACATGTGATGCAGACGTTCCGGGTATTTGTTGCTTATGTGCCAAGTGCACAAGTTGTGTCGAGTATCTGGGAAGACGGTAGCAATAGCCTTCTTCATTGCCAAATCTTGATCGGTGATGATAACAGTCGGTGCTTTGAAGTTCATTGCTTCCAGCCACACCCTAAACAACCATTCAAAAGAACTCTCGCTCTCGTCCCTTAACAAGGCGAACCCGAACAGGATGGAGTGATAATGATGATTGACGCCCGTGAAAGGAGCGAACGGCATCGAGTACTTGTTGGTACGGTATGTGGTGTCGAAAGTCACGACATCCCCAAAATGCTTATAAGCTAGCCTCGAACGACCGTCGACCCAAAAAATTGTGCTAACTCGATGCTCGTCGTCAAGTTTATAGTCGAAGGTAAACTGCGGGTCCTCCATCTGCATCCGTTTCAATAGGCTCATTGTCGCTTGCGCATCATTGAGGTCATACGCGGCTCGTCTATGGGTTCGGACCGCGTTACGAACGTCTGTCGTGTTAAAGTTTAAATTTTGAATTCCCCCAGCCTGTTCAGCAAGAACATTAATCATGTCGGTAGGTCCTAGCCGCGCATCGCTCATTGTGTGAATTAGGCTCCTCGCGACCTTACCCATCTTCTTGTGTTGATGCATCTGACTCACCTTAGAAGGGGTTACTAACGGGTGATTGTGTGCCAGTTCCAGGCTGGTAATAAGCCAATGATCTTGTTTGGCTTTATAGCTTACGAACATCTTGACCTGGCAATTCGTGCGCGCAAAGCAATCCCGTCTTCTCCGCGCATACCCTATTTCGTCATCATCACTGTCATCGTTGCCTACGCGTGTCTCATTTTGCACTGGGTTTCTGCCCCTATGACACTCGTATAAGCGAGAGCATATCCTTTTCGATACGCTGCTTGTTCTTGTAGTTTTTATTCTAATGCCAAAACCAACCCTCAATGAATAAGCTCGAAAACATTCTCCAGCTTCTTCCAACGTTTGAAAGGTTCGTCCTAGATACGGATCACTAGCATCTACGGGGGTGCTGGAGCTCGACACGAAATCAGACATTGTGAAAAAGACCTATGTAGAAATAGAATACGCTTATTATCTCAAAATTATCTTGACGATTAGACCGATTTAGGATACCATATACATAATCTCAAAAGTGTCTCCTATTTTGCTAATTATATATTTACTGAACATAACAAATTAAAATTACTAAGATAAACGGTAGCAAGATCACAAACTTTACCTTGCTTGAGTGATGCTTGAACCAAGTGTGTTACTCCAAGAAGCTTGAAGGGGGCTGAAAATGGAAGCAAGTGAATCTGAAAGCCCGCAAAAATTTTGCTGAAAGAGCCGAGAATTAGGGAGACTTTCTAGCAACCGACGGGACAGTTCTCGGGGCTCACGCCCGAGACTTTATAGGCGACCGAGAGGACAGGTCCTGACATGTGTCAGCCTAGAGATCGTCCGCCATACAGTCTCGCGGACGCCTTTTTCCTGACACATGTCAGGAACAGAAAGGCGTCCGCGAGACAGTCTCGCGGACATGGGAGGAGGGCAAAAAGGTAAAACTCCCGTCCGCGAGACAGTATGGCGGACGGGGATCAGTTTTGGAAAAAGGCGCGATCTGGACCGTCCATCTTTCAGGATGGACGGTCAGATCGCGCTAGCAAAATACCCCATTTTGCTAGCGCTATCAACGGATCAGCTCCCTATATATATATATATATATATATATATATATATATATATATATATATATATATATATATATATATATATATATGGGAGCCGATCCCTATCGACCGGTGGAGAAATAAAATTTCTCCACCAAACCGCTACAAAGAGTAGCGGTTGCTATTATTACTTGCAAATACAAAACCGCAACACTTTTTTGCGGTTGCGCCCGATGAGCAGTAAATTACCAAAATACCCCCGATGAGCGGTAAATTATCGAAATGCCCCCGGGGGGTTCATTATCACCCTAACGCCCCAAACCAGCTTCAAAACAACCTTTCAGGTGTTTTACTTATATTTCTGGACTAGAAAGTCCTTTGAAAAACTTAACACCGTAAAATTATTAAAATACCCCTCTGGGGGTGGCAAATTACCAAAATGCCCCTGGCATCAGAACAAGCTCAAAAGTGCTTTGAAATGCTATTTTAAGCTTTCCGAATTCATTCTTGATCTAAAGAGTATTCTACGGACTTTTTGCCCTAAAAACCCGAACCGATGTCCGGATCGAGCGCTTAAAAGCTCGTTCGGCCAGAAAATAGCGAACGACTTCGGAATGGCCCGAAATCCTGGGGGATGGAACTTCCCAACATCCTAGGGTTCTCATAAAAGTTTCGCGTGAAATTGCGCTGGCTTGATATTTTAAATTACACTACAAAGTTACAAGGTTCCCCTCAATCAGTTAACCCTTTTCCAGTCTTTGAAAAAATCTAAAATTTTTCCCTAATATAGATCTTTTAAAAATAATTAGGGGTCTCTTTTTCGCACTTTGGCACAATCTAGCTCTAGCTATTTTTTATAAATTTGTGAAAAACTGTCTAATTAAGTTTTCACCTTTAGCGACAATTACGTTTCGTATTCACATCAAACACACATAGTGTTACACCCTAGAACACACACAGTGTCTTAAACCAAAATTATTTCCTCCAGTTGTGTTACAATGTTCAATTACTAAAATACCCCCGATGAGCGGCAAATTACCGAAATACCCCGGGGGGTTCATTATCACCCTAACGCCCCAAACCAGCTTCAAAACAACCTTTCAGGTGTTTTACTTACATTTATGGACTAGAAAGTCCTTTGAAAAACTTAACACCGTAAAATTACCAAAATGCCCCTGGCATCAGAACAATCTCAAAAGTGTATTGAAATGCCATTTTAAGCTTCCCGAATTCATTCTTGATCTAAAAAGTATTCTACGGACTTTTCGCCCAAAAATTCCGAACCGGTGTCCGGATCGAGCGCTTAAAAGCCCGTTAGGCCAAAAAAATAGCTAACAACTTCGGAATGGCCCAAATTCCTTGGGGATGGAACTTTCCAACATCTTAGAGTTCTCATAAAAGTTTCGCGTGAAATCGCGCTGGCTTGATATTTTAAATTACAGTGCAAAGTTTCAAGGTTCCCCGTATCAGTTAACCCTTTTCCAGTATTTGAAAAAATCTGAAATTTTTTCCTGATATAGATCTTTTAAAAATAACTAGGGTCTATTTTTTGTACTTTGGCAAAATATAGCTCTAGCTATTTTTTATAAATTCGTGAAAATCCTAATTTAGACTCCCTAAAAAATCGCTATTTTGGAATCTATAAATGTAATACCGCTCATCCGATCTCCGATTGATCTGATTTTTGTTTCCTTCAATTTGTATTTTCGTTATCTTCGATTTGAGTCTACAATGAATATTTTTGAACTTTGAAATTAACATTGAATTATAAGAAAATCCAAAAAATACTTACTTGTTTTGACTTGATATATTTAAAGAAAAATCCACCGATCTTCTAGCGGTTATCCACCGAGCTTCTAGCGTACAATTTTTTTGTTCGTATTGTTGTAGGTGAGATATGGAGTATGAAGAAAGTTGGTAAAGATGATGGAGAGTGGAAGAAAGGGTGCAGGGAGGAGGGATTATAAAGAGAAAAAAGCGAAGGAAAGAGAAGAAAGAAGACAGAAAAAAAAATCTGTGAGTGAGGGGGAAGGACACCACGTGGCATCACGGGAGGGGGAAGGGGGGGCCATGGGGAAGGGGGCATCACGGGGGGAAGGGGGGCCATCGGGGGCATCACGGGGGGGGGGGGGGGGACACCACGTGGGGGGTGGGGGGGCCGGCATGCCAACCGTAACAAAGTGTTGCTGTTGGGCTTGGTGGGGGGGACGGGGCCACGTGGTGGGGGAAGGGGATGCCACGTGGCGGGGGAGAGGGGGATGGGGACATGTGGTGGGGAATTGGGAAGGGGGACCGGGAGAAGGGGGCCAACCGTAACAAAGTGTTGCGGTTGGTTGCATGGGGGGGGCCATGGGGGGAGGGGAGGACGGGGGTAAGGAGCATGGGGGGATGAGGGGAGGCCACGTGGCGGGCGAGGGGAGGACAGGGGAAGGGGGGCCATGGGGGAAGGGGGAAGGCCACGTGGCGGGAAGGGGGACACCACGTGGGGGAAGGGGGCCAACCGCAACAAAGAGTTGCGGTTGGGCAGGGGGCGGGGGGGAGACTGGGGGAAGGGGGGAAGTGGGAGGGGGGGACATGGGGGGAAGGGGGAAGGGGGAGGGGGCCATGGGGTGGCGCAACCGCAACAAAGTGTTGCGGTTGTGTATTTGCAAGTAATAATAGCAACCGCTACTCTTTGTAGTGGTTTGGTGGAGAAATTTTATTTCTCCACCGGTCGATAGGGATCGACTCCATATATATATATGGAGTCGATCCCTGTCAACCGGTGGATAAATACTTATTTCTCCAACAAACCGCTACTCTTTGTAGCGGTTGCAACTATTCCTCAAATAACCCAACCGCAACAAAGTGTTGCGGTTGGAATAATCGAGCCAAAAAGCCCAACCACAACTAAGAGTTGCAGTTGGCATCATGAGTTTCAAAAGCCAACCGCAACTCTTTGTTGCGGTTGCACCCCCCTCCCACACTTGTCCTTTCGCCCTTCCCCTATGGCCCCATTTGTCCTTTCCCCCTTCCCCCCGCCCCCCACGTGGTGTCCTTTCCCCTACCCCGTGATGCCCCCCTTCCCCCCCCCCACGTGGTGTCCTTCCCCCCCTTTTTTTCCAGAAGCAACCTTTGACTGCTCAGTCTTTGACTACTCAGTCACGGATTTTTTTCTCTCTGTCTTCTTTTTTCTCTCTCCTTCACTTTTCTCTCTTTATAATCCCTTCTCCCTGAACCCTTTCTTCCACACTCCATCATCTTTACCAACTGTCTTCATACTCCATATCTCACCTACATAATCTCCATAACAATACAAACCAAAAAATTTTACGCTAGAAGATCGACGAATTTTTCTTTAAATATATCAAGTCAAAACAAGTAAGTATTTTAAATTTTCTTATAATTCAATGTTAATTTAAAATTGTTCTTACAAATGGATTGTTTAAATTGTGTTATGCTTAAATTGTTCTTATCATAGTCTAAAATTCGTGTTTTTTAGAGTTTGAAATTAGGGATTGAACTAGCGTTTATTAGCGAATATTCATTCGAAGTCCAAAAATAGTCATTCTAGACTCAAATCGAAGATAACGAAAATAAAAATTGAACGAAACAAAAATCAGATCAATCGGAGATCGGATGAGAGGTATTACATTTATAGATTCCAAAATAGCGATTTTTTAGGGCGTCAAAATTAAGATTTTTCATGAATTTATAAAAAATAGCTAGAGCTAGATTTTGCTAAAGTATAAAAAAGAGACCCTAGTTATGTTTAAAAGATCTATATGAGGGAAAAATTTCAGATTTTTTCAAATACTCGAAGGGGGTTAACTGATATGGGGAACCTTAAAACTTTGCATTATAATTTAAAATATCAAGTCATCGCGATTTCACGCGAAACTTTTATGAGAACCCTAGGATGTTGGGAAGTTCCATACCCCAGGAATTTGGGCCATTCCAAAGTCGTTAGCTATTTTTTTGGCCGAACGGGCTTTTAAGCGCTCGATCCGGATACCGGTTCGGAATTTTTGGGCGAAAAGTCCGTAGAATACTTTTTAGATCAAGAATGAATTTGGGAAGCTTAAAATAGCATTTCAATGCACTTTTGAGATTGTTCTGATGCCAGGGGCATTTTGGTAATTTGCCACCCCGAGAGGGGTATTTTGGTAATTTTACGGTGTTAAGTTTTTCAAAGGACTTTTTAGTCCAGAAATGTAAGTAAAACACCTGAAAGGTTGTTTTGAAGCTGGTTTGGGGCGTTAGGGTGATAATGAACCCCCGGGGGCATTTCAGTAATTTGCCGCTCATCGGGGGTATTTTGGTAATTGAACATTATAAAATTTAACACATCTGGAGGAAATAATTTTTATTTTTATTTTATTTAATTCTATGACTTGTTGAGAATGATATGATTTTTATTTTTTAGATTTCAGTATAAATATGGATGCAACTGGAGGAAATACTTTTTTGTGAAGATTCTGATCCACCTTACTTGGGTCAAGTTTTTCAAACACTGGACGAAATTGAAGCATACTATAGAGCATATTCGAAAATGATAGGTTTCGGTATTAGAACTAAGACTACTAGAAAACGGGCGAATACAGATCAAAGTTGTGGAAGACTATTTGAGTGTCATAGAGGAGCACCGTATGTACTCCCGGTTGTTCGGATCAGTGACGAAGGGCCATCAAGACAAAGAAAACGGGACACGTTTTCGGGTACTGGCTGCAAGGCCCATGTGTATGCAGTACACCGGAAAAATGAAAACCATTGGGTTGTGACGGGAGTGGAGTTGAGCCATAATCATCAGTTGATGACCCCTAGTAAGATTGGTCAAATTCATCAACACCGAGAAATAAGCGCGGCACACAGACAACTAATATTTACAATGGCCGAGGCTAAAATTCCACCTTCTAGAATGATGGGGGTTTTCTCAAGCCAGGCTGGGGGGATTGACAAGTTGAGTTTCAACGAAGTAGACCTTCGAAATGAACTTCGTGCTCAGAGGAGAGAGTCTTTCGGTAAGAGTGATTCTCAACCTACACTTGATATCTTCAGGCAACTTCAGAGTGAGAATTCTGGCTTTTCTATAGTCTCCAACTGGATGATGAGAACCGCATTAGTACTATATTTTGGGCGGATGCCCGTTCTAGAGCTGCTTACCAAAATTTTGGGGATGTTGTGACGTTTGACACCACATACCGCACAAATAAGTACTCTATGCCTTTTGCTCCGTTCACCGGGGTGAACCACCACTATCAGTCAATCTTGTTTGGCTTTGCCCTGCTTAGGGATGAGACGGAGGAGTCATTTACGTGGTTATTTGAAACGTGGCTTAAAGCAATGTATCATATTCCTCCAAAGACCATCATCACCGACCAAGATCTGGCAATGAAAAATGCAATCGCTAAGGTCCTTCCAGATACTCACCATGGCCTGTGCACATGGCACATAAGCAACAAATATCCCGAACGGCTTCACAATGTATATGCAAACCATCCGACATTCAAGACTGACTTTAATACATGTGTGAAGAAATCGTTGACGGTAGACGTGTTCGAGGAGAGGTGGGCCAAGTTAATGGATGACTACCATTTGCACAATCATGAATGGTTACAATCGTTGTATGAGATCAAGACACAGTGGGTCGGTGCCTACACCAAGAAGTTTTTTGCAGCCGGAATGACTACGACCTCGAGAAGCGAAGGTATGAATGCATTCTTTGATGGGTACGTAGGCCATTCTTCAAGTATAACAGAGTTCGTACTAGAGATGCAGAAAGCCCTTGACAAGCAATTTTTCCTTGAGAGAGAAGCCGACGCGGCTACAGTTTACAGAGAAAGAGCCATAGTAGTTTTTTCACCTTTGGAGGCTCATGCGGCTCAAGTCTATACCAAGGAAATGTTTAGACAGTTTCAAGAGGAACTACTAAAGTCGAATCAATATAGCATGACAAAGTTGCACGAGTATTCCACCAGAGTGATCAAGGTTTATGCTTTGACAAATGTGACGAATTTCGCCAATCCGTGCTCTTCGTCGGCTCCGAGGAGCAGAAGACATTTTACCGTAGCAGTTTGTATGGACACCGGGTTGGTTAATTGCAACTGTCAACTGTTTGAGCATAAAGGTATACTTTGTCGACACGCGTTGAGGGTTTTTAGCGCCAAGAATGCTAGTGAAATCCCTCCACAGTATATCTTGGAACGGTGGACGAAGGAAGCCAATAGAGTCCACGGTCACATTCCTTACGTGCCCAATGTTTCAGTTGATTTCGAGCAATCTGAGACGCTGCGATATAATCACCTTTGTAACATCATGCACGGTTTATCATTGGATGCAGCGTCAACATTTGATGGGTACAGGTATCAAGTTGAAGCAGCCGCACGGGATAAGGCTAACCTTGCACAGTTTAGGATGGCATTACCAGAAAGACGGGACACTCCGACTACTCGGACGACTCCAGCCGGTAGATTCAATCGAGCTTCACAGCCAGTCATTGACGGCACTAGCCTGCAAGGTGAGGAGGACGACATTTTTGATCCAATTATTTCTCAAACAAAAGGGCGAAAACGAGCAATACGCATGAAGAATCCGATTGAAGAAGCAACGGGTCAAAAAAAATTGCGAAAGTGTGCGTTGTGTAATAAGATGACTGATCATGACAAGAGAAACCATTATAAAGTGTTAGGTATCGAACCTGGCAGTATGGTCGAGGAGGACGATGATGATGAAGAGTGTTAGGGTTAATGTTTCAGTTGTATAAATTGAACTTTTATAATGTTTAAATTTGTGATTTGGTTTGTGGAATCATAGCTTCCGAAAAATTACGTAATTTTTTTGTCATTTTTTTCCTCATTGCACCTTAGGCACGATAGTTAGCCCATTTGTATGAATTTCGGCAAAAAACAAGACACATTATTTTTTGGATTTTCCTATGAAGGGCCTGTTCGGGCACACTTTAGGGCCCAATTCATAACTTCTGAAAAATTAAGTAATTTTTTTGTCACTTTTTTTTTGCTCATTGCACCTTAGGCACGCTAGTTAGCCCATTTGTATCAATTTCGGAAAAAAAACGAGACACATTATTTTTTGGATTTTCCTATGAAGGGCCTGTTCGGGCACACTTTAAGGCCCAATTCATAACTTCCAAAAAATTTCATAATTTTTTTGTCACTTTTTTTTGCTCATTGCACCGCTAGTTAGCCCATTTGTATCAATTTCAAAAAAACGAGACACATTATTTTTTGAGTTTTCCTATAAAGTGCCTGTTCGGGCACACTTTAGGGTCCAATTCATAACTTCCGAAAAATTACGTAATTTTTTTGTCACTTTTTTTTTGCTCATTGCACCTTAGGCACGCTAGTTAGCCCATTTGTATCAATTTCGGAAAAAAACGAGACACATTATTTTTTGGGTTTTCCTATGAAGGGCCTGTTCGGGCACACTTTAGGGCCCAATTCATAACTTTCAAAAAATTATGTAATTTTTTTTGTCACTTTTTTTTTCTCATTGCACCTTAGGCACGCTAGTTAGCCCATTTGTATCAATTTCGAAAAAAACGAGACACATTATTTTTTGGGTTTTCCTATGAAGGGCCTGTTCGGGCACACTTTAGGGCCCAATTCATAACTTCCGAAAAATTACGTAATTTTTTTTGTCACTTTTTTTTTGCTCATTGCACCTTAGGCACGCTAGTTAGCCCATTGTCCAAAATTAAACAATAATAATAAGGCTAATTCAATTTCAAACCTTAATATCCAAAATCCAACAATAGTAATAATAAAACATACGAACGTCTACTACATCTCAGGATAATGGTAAGGAAGGCGTCTAGCTACACCCTTTTTCAGCTCCCAGGCTATCCTATATCTAAACGTCAAGGCATCGTTTCGAGACCACGTATCATATTCGAGCACATCTGAGCGAGCTATGTAGTCCATGTACTTGAGGACGTAAATCCCGCAATCATGACTGTTATATTGCTTTGGTCGGTTTTCTATCGTCACGACCGTCCAAGGATCTATCATTGTTTTGCTCGTGATGGCTTCCCCCTTAAAATGTCGACACGCTAGTGGAATGATAGTAGTCTGCATCCAACAATAAAAAAGGTTATCAAGCCTATGTAACAAGAAGAATAGACTATGAGCGAAGGTCAAGATATAAACTAACCACCGCATTGATGTACGTGGAGTACATCTGCGCCAGCTGCCGACCAGGTCCGTCTTCCCTTAGGCTATCGTATATGTGGACCACTTTATTCTCTGGAAAGAGAACTAATAGGAAGAAGTGGCTTGCATGAAGAGCAGGTAGCATGATTAGGTTCGCCTCAGCTGCGTGACATTGATAGTCCGCGTTCAAGTAGGAAAGCACGTTTGCAGATGGTCGCCATTCACCCTTGCTTGTCCCTCGCATCCTCCTCCATTCTGTGAACTCCTTCATGCTATTCACCATGAAGGGGATAACAAAAGAGGCATACATGTTGAGCTTCAAAGTTTGGCAGGGTTATAATTTAGCTCTCTAACACGGAGCAGATCTATATAAGCGTCAATGAGAAAATTCAAAATATCTGTGTTCGGCGCCAACAGTCTTAGATCAGAGTGAGCTAGGAATGAAGCAACAGGAAAGTCTGCTGTAGCGATTGGCTCATGCCCAAAGTAGTGCCGGTCGATCCAATCCCGTTTGGCCGGACTCAATGGCTTCGTCGGTTGTCCTTTGTCCGACCGGATGCTTGGGCGCGATGCCTGGATTCCTACTTGGGTCACCTGACTCTGGGGCTGAGAGTCGTACGCGTCAGGAGGCAAGCGAGTAGACGGCTCCCACACCTGACTCTGGGGCTGATAGTCGTACGCGTCAGGAGGCAAGCGACTAGACGGCTCCCCTTGGTAACCCTGGTACGCAAGACTAAAGTTTTGAACTTCAGTCTTGTACCTCTCAATGGACCTCTTGAGATTGTCAGGAGCCTGCGCGACAAACCAGTCAAACCCCTCCAGCTGCTTGAACACCTCAGTGCCCTGGTCAACCTAAAAAACATGCATACAAAATATGGCTAATCATTTCAGGCATGGTAGATAAGGTGCGCAAATAAAAATTGAAACAACACTAGCATGACTTACAATGTTCAATGCCCAGAACTGGTCATAGATCTCACGTGGCGCATACGATGTCTTCCTCGCCTGGGAAGGGCGATTCACCCTCGTGCGCGTCACCTTGAGAAACCATTGCAGGTACTCCTCAATGCTGATGCTGTCGGCCTTCAGCGATACAAGGCTATCATATGTTTCTTGCCAAGTATTCCACTGTTGCACCTCGTCGCTCAACAAATTCAAGGCATCAGGCACCTCGAAGTTCGGCCCTCGACCACTCCTGTATGGCCGCATGTCTACAGCGGGTTTTGGTATCCCTTGTAGACAGCCAGCTTGCCTCATAGCTCGATCGGGCATCTGAAACTCACATACTTCGAAGTGAATAAGCGGCACCCGAACCAAACCTGCCAGCACGTACGACACCGGAAGTTGCCAACACCACTCATCCAACCGATGCATCACCTTGCTATATGGCTGCCACGTCACCTGGGATGCATTGAGTATCTCTAGTTCCCCCCGATAGAACTTTAGATGGTGGTGCGGGTCTACCCGTCTCCTCCGGTTGGTCGTAGGCCCCCAGGCCCACACCCTAGGCCACGTCTCATCGGAATATTCCTGCGGTTGTGGACGACCCGTGGGTAGCCTCTCGTAAGACCAAACCTGTGAATGCAAACATTATCTGGAATTAGCACATTAATGCACGAATATATTGACACGTCAACCAAGAAAATAAATGCTCAAACCTGTAATAGAGTGAGGCAGGCGGCAATGGACTTGGCACCCTTTCTCGTAGCTCTGTGCAGTGCTCGATATAGGTGCGCAAGGACAGCTGAACCCCACGAATACGAGTATACCTCCTCAAGATCCTCCAAGAACACCATATACTTCGGATGCACCGTGTTTTTCGAATGCGTCGGAAGTAATATGGCTCCAATAATATACAGAAGGAATGCTTTCGTATACGTCACGAAATCGTGAGGAGTGTATTCATCCGGTAGCACGCCATACTGCTCTCTCAGCCATTTAAGTTTGATGCCGTTCGTTGTAAGAGCTTCCCTCGGAATTCCCGGGAAATACTGCCTAGCCATCTTCGCTATGGATGCAGACGTTTTGCTCGAAGTAATGGGTTTGCCGTGACATGGGATTCCAAGTATAAATCCGACGTCCTCTAATGTAATAGTCATTTCACCAAACCGGAAGTGAAATGAGTTCGTCTCGCTCCTCCATCGTTCAACTAGAGCGGATATAAGGCAATCGTCGTGTCGAGACCAAATCCCGGGATCGGTGAACATAGATAAATTTTGACGGTGTAATAGTTGTATTTGTTCCTCGTTTAGTACCCACTCTTCGTGGTGACTTGTGCTTTGAATTGTTTCCAAAACACCCCTATCGACACCGTCAAATACGTGCCTCGCGACGTGGTCATCGTCATCGTATAGGATTGATGTATCATGAGGTCCGGCGTTGAAATCCATATATCTAAGAACAAAATATAATCGTAAACCAACTTAGCGTCCATAATATTTACATTCCAAAACTATAAATGGATCTTTAACCTAGCTTACCAACGCATTAGCAATAGTCATTATCTCATTATTTCAATGTATTAAAACAATTCCTCACTTCCCACCACTCCGAACGCTTAATTACGCTAGTTCCCTAAAATTTAGCGCCAACGTGGTTATTTAGCAATATATCCCCTGATGGCCGCTACAACCCCAACACCTCAAAACCGCTTTTTAAATGTATTACATCAATTATATACCAAATATTTCCTTTATCAAATTTTAAAGGGGATGAGTTACCAAAACACCCCCAACTTATGCAAAATACCCCCTGGCAGCCATCGCTCCAACAAACATCTCAGAACAACTTTAAAATAATTTTTCGGGTGTCTTACACCCCTTCCCGAACCTCCAGTTGCAAAAATTTTACAATGTTCAATTACCAAAATACCCCCGATGAGCGGCAAATTACCGAAATGCCCCCGGGGGTTCATTATCACCCTAACGCCCAAACCAGCTTCAAAACAACCTTTCAGGTGTTTTACTTACATTTCTGGACTAAAAAGTCCTTTGAAAAACTTAACACTGTAAAATTACCAAAATACCCCTCTCGGGGTGGCAAATTACCAAAATGCCCCTGGCATCAGAACAATCTCAAAAGTGCTTTGAAATGCTATTTTAAGCTTCCTGAATTCATTCTTGATCTAAAAAGTATTCTACGGACTTTTCGCCAAAAATCCCGAACCGGTGTCCGGATCGAGCGCTTAAAAGCCTGTTCGGCCAAAAAAATAGCTAACGACTTCGGAATGGCCCGAATTCCTGGGAAATGGAACTTCCCAACATCCTAGGATTCTCATAAAAGTTTCGCGCGAAATCGCGCTAGCTTGATATTTTAAATTACACTGCAAAGTTACAAGGTTCCCCGTATCAGTTAACCCCTTTCCAGTCTTTGAAAAAATCTGAAATTTTTCCCTGATATAGATCTTTTAAAAATAACTAGGGTCTCTTTTTTGCACTTTGGCAAAATCTAGCTCTAGCTATTTTTTATAAATTCGTGAAAAATCCTAATTTTGACGCCCTAAAAAATTACTATTTTGGAATCTATAAATGTAATACCGCTCATCCGATCTCCGATTGATCTGATTTTTGTTTCGTTCAATTTGTATTTTCTTTATCTTTGATTTGAGTCTACAATGACTATTTTTGGACTTTGAAATTAACATTGAATTATAAGAAAATTCAAAATACTTATTTGTTTTGACTTGATATATTTAAAGAAAAATCCACCGATTTTCTAGCGGTTATCCACCGATCTTCTAGCGTAAAATTTTTTTGTTTGTATTGTTGTGGAGATTATGTAGGTGATATATAGAGTATGAAGACAGTTGGTAAAGATGATGGAGAATGGAAGAAAGGGTTCGGGGAGAAGGGATTATAAAGAGAGAAAAGTGAGGGAGAGAGAAGAAAGAAGACAGAGAAAAAAAATCCCGTGAGTGAGGAGTCAAAGGTTGTGAAAGAAAAAAAAATGCCAGAAAACTCTGTGGCCAAGCTTTGAGCTGCCTCTGAAAAAAAAAAGGAGGGGGGGGGGATGACACCACGTGGGGGGAATCACGGGGGAAAGGACACCACGTGGCATCACGGGGAGGGGGAGGGGGGGGCATCACGGGGGGGGGGGGGGGGGGACCGCAACACTTTGTTACGGTTGGCATGCCAACCGCAACAAAGAGTTGTGGTTGGGCATGGATGGGAGCCATGGGGGAGGGGGGACACCACGTGGTGGGGGGAAGGGGGGAAAGGACAAGTGTGGGAGGGGGGCGCAACTGCAACAAAGAGTTACGGTTGGCTTTTGAAACTCATGATGCCAACCGCAACTCTTAGTTGCGGTTGGGCTTTGAGGAATAGTTGCAACCGCTACAAAGAGTAGCGGTTTGTTAGAGAAATAAGTATTTATCCACCGATCGATAGGGATCGGCTCCCATATATATATATATATATATATATATATATATATATATATATATATATATATATATATGTTTCTAATGTTATTATAATGATTAAGTAGAAATTTAAAATGAATAAAGTTACACGTCAAATCTAACAGGGCTTATGTATGCACCTTATCACTTTTAAATAAGTTATTATCTTTTACAAAAATAAATTTAAAAGAACAATCACATAATATGCAATATTTTTATGCATGTATTTTTATATAATTCTTGTAAGATGCTAGTAATGAGAATATTCAATTGATAAACATGACGTCTCATTATTTTGGAGTGTTAAAATTATTTTTTACATCTTTTATGACTATTATTTGTTGCCAAGTTATAGTTTCTATATCTACTAAATACATTCAATGCTATTTTCTCATAAACTACACTTGTTTTATCACAACATGATGTAAAATTTATATATCAAAATATGTCTGGTTATACATATAACTATTATGAGCTTGCGAAAGATAACAAATACCATTATGTTAGGCTAAGATTATAAGGCGAAGATTAATCAACTATTTGCTGTTGAAATCGCACAATAGTCACCACTCATAGTTGTAATCAATTCTGCCAATTAGTCATTTTTTTCATGAAAATTTAATTAAGTATAATTGAAAAAGTCTTTTTATTGATCGTAAGGGCCATATATGTAAAAATGAATTGGTAAATCATCAGTTTTGTAGAGTTAGACAAATATATTTTCACATCCTAAAGGTTTTAAATGTTCTGAAAGTATAGCAATTAAGAATTATTTAATTTAATTGTACCTTAATTTTATATTTTTGCATATGTGACTTGTTTTCAAAATCTTATATATGCGGTACAACCACTTATTGATCGTGAAGTATATCAAAGCCAAAACATTATCATGTAAATTGATTAATGATCTTTTAAAGTATGTAGATAATTTTTGCAGTGATTATGATTTGATTAAATTAAATTAAATAATTAAGAATTCTTAATTAAATAATTAAGAATTATTTAATTTATTTTAATTATAATAAATTTTAATTAATTGTAACATAATTTTTCTACTAAATCTCACATGTTTTTTTTTGTTTTCTAAATACATGATTTTTTTATGTTCATACGAGGAGTCAGTTTTAAGGATAGGATGGTCAAAATTAAATCCTAATAAATTAGTACATTTAGAGCTTTAGAATTAATTTCACATTATATAAGGCTTCCTAGTAGAGCCCTCATGTTTGCATACCATTAGAGATACTAATATGTTTAGTATATAGCTTTAAATCTTTTTCAACAATCAAATTTAGGAATAAGTTTTATTGTTACTGTAATTTCAATTAACAATAATTGTACAGTTCTTTGTTGGTCAATTGGTCCCACACAAAAAAGACAGTCAAATTTTTTATTTTACCAAAAGATTCAAGAAGCTGTATACTATATTGATAGACCTTTAGATCCATTACGGTAAGCATATATACTAAAAGCAAAATAAATATGAATCAAGTGTTACATTATTTTTATTATTTCGATCTCAATTGTAACATCTTTTTTTCCTCTTAAATATATAAATTTTTATATTCATATTAGAGAGTGACTATAAGGATAAAGTAGTTAAAGTTAAGTCATAATATGTTATAATTTCACAATACTTAGAAATAGTTTTTCAATTATATAAAGCTTATTGATATGGAAATTAAATCATCAAGAAATAAGGATCCCATTCTAGAACATATTTGAGACCTTTAGAGATGTTTATAATGTTACTCATTTTATTTTGCATTGAAAACATAATCTGATCACATATCATATTTTTGCATCGTAAATGTTTCAAATGTTCTCAAATATTGTAATCAAGAATAATTTAATTTAATTGCACCTTTTTTCTTCTAATACATATGTGATTTCTTTTTCAAAATCTCATTTATGCTTATATAGCTATTTTGTTGATTGTGCAGTCTTATAAAACCAAAAAAATGTACTCTAATTTGATTATTGATTTTATATATTTGCAATAATTATATATATTATATGTGAATACATATAGATTTAGTAAATTTAAATTAACTGTAACACAAAATTTTTGTTCTAAATATCATATGTAAATTTTATTTTCTAGATACATGATTTCTATCTTCATATGAAAGAGTTAGTAGAACAGGATAGTCAAAATCAAATCCTTTACAATTAGCATATTTAGAGTTTTAGAAGCAAAAATTAAATAAACTTCAAAAATAAAGATCACATCCAAAATAATATTTGCATACCTTTAGTTTACACTAGCATATTTAGTATATAGTTTTAAATCCTTTTTAACTATCAGATATACGAATAAGCTTTGTCGTTATTGCGATTTTAGTTAACAGTAATTATAAGGTCAAATTTTTTATCGTACCAAAGAGATTCTAAAAGCTGTATATTGATAAATATTTACATTGATTATGGTAATCATATTCTACAGTTAGCATATATTCATATGCAATAAAAATGAATCATTTGCTACATTATTTTTATTATTTCAATCTCAATTGTAACATCATTTTCTTTTCTCTTCTAAGTCTAATATGTTATTTTCATTTTGTAGATATATGAGTTTTTATGTTCATATTAGAGAGTGGTTTTTAAGGACATAATAGTTATAATTAAGTCATAATAAATTAGTTCATTAATTAGTTAAAGTTTCAAAATGCTTAGAATTAGTTTTTCAAATTTATGATGCTTACTGAAATGGAAATTGATTTTTCAAGAATTAAGGACCATATTCAAAATAATATTTGAGACCTTTAAAGAAATTTATAATTTTATTTCACATTAAAAATATAATCTCACATTTTATATTTTTGCATCTTAAGGATTTAAAATGTTCTCAAATATAGTAATTAAGAATAATTTAATTTAATTGCACCTTTTTTTTAGTACGTATGTGATTTCTTTTGAAAATCCCTTTCATGCTTATATAGCCACTGTGTTGATCGTGCTGTCTTATCAAAGTAAAAGACTGTCCAATAATTTGATTATTAATTTTATATGTTATTTCTATAAGAAAATTTTTAATGATTATGTTATGTGTAAATACATATACGTTAATCAATCGTAATAAAATTAAATTAATTGTAACATATGTTATTTTTATTTTCTAGATACAGAGTTAGTTTTATGAATATGATAGTCAAATTCAAATCCTAAAAATTAGTAAATTTAGAGTTTTAGAAGCAAAATTAAATAAAGTTTAAAAATAGGGATCACATTTTAACTATTATTTGCATACCTTTATATACACTGACATGTTTACTATATAGTTTTAAATTCTTTTCAACTATTGTATTTACGAATAATGCTTTACCATTGTTGTAATTTTACTTAATAACAATTATATAGTCTTTTGTTGGTCGTATGGTCTCAACCAAAAAAACTAACGTCAAATTTTTTATTGTACCAAAAGGATACTAAAGATGAATTAATTGTTACATCATTAAAATAAAATAAATTAAAGATGAATCAATTGTTACATCATTTTGATTGTTTCAATCTCAGTTGTAACATCAGTTCTTTTCTTTTCTAAATCTAATATTTTATTTTCGTTTTTCAGATATATGAATTTGTATATTCATATCAGAAAGTGATTTTAAGGATGCAATAGTTCAAATTAAGTCTAATAAATTAGTTCATTAATTAATTAGAGTTGATGATTTTTGTGTGGATTTGTTTTGCTAAGATTTAGCTGCAGAAAGGAATCTAGAAAGACAAGGTTTACTGCAGCGTGAAATTAAGCAGTAGCTCACAAAAAAAAAGACAAGGTTTACCAACCTTAAAATTAGTTTGATAAATAAGTAGGTCACCTCATTTCAGTGTTTCAACTTGAAATAATCGAAGATAACGCAAAGCTGAATTCCCTTCACCACCCCTCACCCACAAAATATCTCAAATTCAGCTTTAGATAAGAGAACCCCTGCAACGTCATAAACTCACCTGGCTGGAGAATGTCAAAGGAACACTGTTAATGTTGGTGGGCAGAGGTAGCGCTGATGCTGCTCTAGACGTTAACCTTTTAGGTAGTAAACTGAGCTGTTCAGAAAGTGCCATCTTGTTCCTCGGAGGTGCTTTTGCTCCCCCCGCATCTGCATTGTTGATATGCAGCTTAATATTGCATCCTTCATGTGCGTATACACGCGTTTGTCCGTACAATGTTAGAAAATTGTCTTGCATATATAGTTTCCACTTTTGACAAAATATATTTGCTACTGGATCCATCATCCGTGTTTGTTTCTAACTTTTGACTAATAGCGTAATGGTTAGTCTTTTAACAATAATAACTATATGCAGCCTAGTTTCCGGTTTCTGACATCAATATTTATTCTTCATGCATTTCTGGCACTTCACTCAAAACGATCCACAACATCTCTCCTGTTAGGTGATATTCAAGTGTGAAAAAGTATATAATGTACGGTCATCCGTGTGTGTGCTCGTTTGTTTTTAAGATATCTTTATCCCATTGCAACTTCAGGTTAGCAGATTTGATTTTTGCTTCATTTTCATAGGTTGCAAAACTCGTGCCTTCTTTTACTTTGAAAGAACCCACTTTGAACACGATTATGAGGCCTTTGTTTCTTAGGCATCTGATTAAATTTCAGGATGATTCTGTTGGAGTTAAATTTGTAAGATGATTCTCTTGGTGATGGACTGAATGCTAAGCCTTGGAAACAACTGATCTTTTCATCGTGTTGCAACACTGGCCTTTGGTTCATTACTGGTCCAAACTTTTGTCGCAAAGTTTTGAATTTGGTTGACCCTGTAATGTTTGTGGTTATGCTTGTGATGATAGTACTTCGTGAGTAGTGATGATGTTAGTTGGTATGTACTTTATTTATTTTAAAGATCCTTGAAAATATGGGTAATAATATTGCATGATGGTGGGCATGCTTTAAATCTTTAATCTTAAAAAAAACAGGTTTATATTTTGAAGAAATAATGAAAACAAAAAAAAATCATTTTCCTACCTTCAGGAATATGACTTTTTGTGACGAAATTCTATCACTAAAAGTCATGTTAACAGATCTTGATATTTTTTAGCAGAGATGGATGCTTAGCAACGGGCTGTGGGTCGCTAAATGTCTTTAGCGACGGATTTTAGTGATGGAAATTTCATCGCTAATAGTTTTTTTTATATATTTTTTTCAAAAAAAAAATTGAAAATATCTTTTGTAATGGAAAATTCTGTCGCTAAAAGTAATTAATTCCGTCGATAAAAGTTAAATTTTTACAGACCGACCGCCAACTTCTGTCGCTAATCTTTTAGCAACAGTCTTTTTGCCAAATGACTTTTAGTGATGGACAGTCCATCACTAAAAGTCTTTTACTTACGGAGAATTGACTTTTAGGACGGAAAATTCAATAGCTAAAAGTTTTTTTTTCTTGTAGTGATTTTATCAACAAATTTAGTGACGTTGAATTTTTTTTCTTCTTCTTTTTTTTTTTTTTTTATCTTTTTCTATTGAGGCAATTAGAGACTTACAATAATCAAGAAAAAGTATGTTGGGTGAAAATGGAAACTAATAAGACAAACCAAGAGGTCGGGTTAGTATTTTTGAAAGTTAGAGGAGAATTTAAACTAATTACAAGCATATATCTCAATTAAACCAGTGAACAAACTTAACTAATATGCTAACTACAAAATCGCAAAATACTATAGAAAAATATATAAAGAGATTGAGTTAGAGATACATACTTGAAAATGAAGCTTAATGATTTGGCTTGAACTGCCCTCGCCTATATCCATCTTTGAAAGAAAGTCCATTAAAAAGCACTAGAATCCATTAGTTACGATCTTCTTTCGGGTCAAGGTCAATATCAAAATCCTTACAATTAATTAATAATATTTTCGTGTCAAGTATAAACCTTGAATTCACAAAGCTCACCCATCCTAAGCCTTGATCATATTCCTTTTACAAAGATCAAGATGTGTACAGAGAAACCCTGTTGAATGAAAATCAATAAAAATGAAACTCTTATACAAGAGAGATATGAGATAACTGATGATTAAAGAATGCTTGCTCTCAATAAATACTTTTCTCACTAAGATGCTCTGTTAATGATATGAAATCATGAGATTTAAAAGGAAAAAGTTTATGATGCTGAACTTTGATGTTCTTATAATGTACGGAGGTGTAAAAAATGGCTTTCATAGTGTTTGATGAAGTTCTAATAACATATTCATAGCTAGAAGATCAAATATGGCCGTTGCCAGTGTTGAAACAAGAGTTTAAAAGATATATATATATATATATATATATATATCACTTATGTCAGTTTT
Organism: Escallonia herrerae; assembly: GCA_033070095.1. NCBI lineage: Eukaryota > Viridiplantae > Streptophyta > Magnoliopsida > Escalloniales > Escalloniaceae > Escallonia > Escallonia herrerae. Next base: position 23,811 of record JAVXUP010003076.1, on the reverse strand, counting down.
TTTGTCGCTAGAATGAATGGTTGGAGGGTTGGAGAAAAGTGTTTTCCTTTCGTAATCTAAAGCAAAAAGTAAGTTACTAAAGTTTGGAGGAATTTGGAGTTGCAGGAAAAACGAAGTGTAAAAGGGAAAAAGGGGGGAAAAAAAGTCCACTCTATTTTATTATCAACAAGTAACAAGTTATTAACACTTGAAAGTGCTATAAAAATCATTTAGGATAGGCTCCGTTCTTATTGTGAGTCACGTAGCATTTTTTTATAGGGATAGTAATTTGATCCGCAACTGACAGATATATGACCCGCCTCAATTCTATTAGAGTGGGTTCTTTTTTTACTTTGACTGACTGGATTATGAGATATGTATGATATTTAAAATTAAAACCCGCACATGGCGGGTTGGGTTTGGTATTTAGTCTGACCATCCCGCCCCACTTCTTATATGTTTTTAATTTGTTTTTTGCCTAACCCCATGCAATCCCAGCCCTCCAGCTCCTTAGTATAGAAGGTGGACAAAAGCCTTACCAACACAATCTCTTTCCCTGCCTCTCTTCTCTCTTCAGCCACCGCATCTTCTCTCTACTTCAGTGCGCCGCATGGTCATGGTCTCCAAGGGCTAATCACCACAATCACCTCCTCTCTGCGCCACACGGTCACCACGCTTATCTCCGCCAGTCACTTACCCATCTCCACCACGTGAAACCTCCAGTTCGCCGCTGAAGCACCTCCGCCTCTGATTGCTGTGGCGGTGTATTGGACGCTTCCTTCACCGATCGCGTCGTCGCCACTTATCTTTGACTCCAGAAACTTTAAATCTTTTATACAAATTGTTCTCATATACTTTGTTAAAAGTTGCCATGGAGTTCTTTTTTTTGGTGGCCATGGATGGCTATTTTTAGCTTTTTGGGTGGTCTGAATTTGAGCTTTTGGTGGGTGGTTGCGTAGCGGTGGTGTTTAACTATTTTAGGGTGGTTTACGGGAAGTAAAGGTTATTACCACCTATTGCTTGGTTTACAGAAAGCAGATCTTAGGCGGGGCGGGGCGGAATTGGGATTTTTTTAGTCCGTCAGATCGGGATGGTATTTCCATCCCTTAACCCGACAGCGGGGCAGTCGGAGTCGCGTACTTGAGCACCGGGACGGGTACGGATCTTATAAGATTCACATCTGACCCGCCTCCTTCTTGCCATTCCTAGTTTCCTAAAGTTAATGTCTTTTGCCGTTAACGTCTAATGTTAACTCTAGTGCCATCTCTTTTGTCCTTTTATCCTCAGTACTATTGTCCGATTCTGATCGGCCTGTTTATCAAAGTTAGATCTCTATGAGATTGCTTGGTCATGATCAGTGCACTTTGTTTCAATAAACCGTAGAACAACATTAGTAGGTTGAAATAATGGAGACCGATTTGAAAAAGCACTTTGTTCTAGTTCATGGATCAGGGCATGGAGCATGGTGCTCGTACCAGGTTGTCACATACCCGGATCGGCCGGTCACCGTGTCAAACTTTAGACCTTGGGGATCAACCCTACGCAGCTTGGTCGCGTAATCACTTCATTTTCCAGTTATCTGCAACCGCTCGTGGAGTTTATGACGTCTCTACCACCTTGGAAGAGTGTGATTTTAGTTGGTCACATTTCAGCGGCTTTGGCATCTCTTTGGCCATGGAGAGCTTTCCGGAGAAGATTGTAGTTGCTGTTTACGTGACTGCCTTCATGCCAAGCTATACCACTCCACCAGCAGCTCTACTACATGAAGTAACAGTACTCATTAGATCTAAATTTGCTTTACTTATGAACATTAACAATGTTCTCTGACAATATTTTCTTTCATTTTTAATCATGCGAACTCAATTAGCCCACTATCTTCCATGTATTCCTAATTCTTTTGGGGGCTGCGAAGTATAGTTCTTCAGATGGACGCAAGTGGAGGACTCAGATTCCGAGGTCTTTTTTTCGATAATGGGCGAAGAACCGGCCAACTTTGTTGCTGCTTGGTCGAAATTACATGTCTACCAACCTATATCATCATTGCCTATCCGAGGTGACTTTCCAGAAACAAGTCATCTAAGTGACTTATGGTGGCTAAGGCCTTAAAGAAGTCTTCTACCTTTCGATGCAGGATCTGGAATTGGCCAAGACATTGGTGAGGCCTGGTGGGTTGTTCGTCGAAGACTTGGTAAGGGAAAATCTGCTAATAAAAGAACAATTTTAGATCCGTGAGTCGAGTTTTCATTGTTTGTGAGGAAGATAAAGCTTTGAAGGAGGCATTTCAGAGGAGGATTATCAACATCCACCAAAAGAGGCGAAGTCAATTGCAGGAGCTGATCGTATGGTTATGCTATCTAAACCCAAGGAGCTTTGCCTCTCTTCTCAGGAGATTGCTCACAAATACCCAATGAAGCAAATGCGGTTGATATGGTAAGATAAATGTAGTATGAAAGAACGGAACCATTAATGCTTCTGGCATTGTTGTAGACTGGCCTCTCTGACAAGCATGAGACGGTATTCTTAATGGCCAACTTGTTTGGATTTCGGAGAGGAAGAACATCAGAGATTGCTTCAATGATTACTTCAGGAAGATCTATGAAACTTCAAACCCCGCAATCCCCCCCAACCTTGATGATCTGATCAATCCCTCTGTCACGGCCGAGGACAATTTCATGCTATGCTCAATCCCTGAAGAATCTGAAATCAAACAAGCTCTCAATTCCCACAAAGCTCCTAGTCCATATGGGATGACAGCCTTTTTCTACAAAACCTACTGGAACACCATCAAGCAGGATGTGATCAATAGTGTCCAATCTTTCTTTGTTAGTGGCTATCTTTTGAAGATTAGAACCACACCCATATATAGCCCTAATCCCGAAGATTGAAAACCCCATCTCCGCTAACCACTTCAGACCCATTAGCCTTTGCAATGTATTGTACGAGATCATCTCCTCTATAATGGCCGCCAGACTCAAAACCATTCTTCATAAGTTAATCTCACCTCTCCAAGCTGCCTTCGTCCCTACCCGTTTGATCAATGAAAATAGTATTCTAGTGCAGGAAATATGGCACACAATGAAGTATAAAAAAGGAAAAAAAGGGATTAATTGCCACCAAGATTGATATGGAAAAAGGCCTATGACAAGATGGAATGTCTTTTATCTTGCTAGTGCTTAAGAACTTTGGCCTTGATAACAAGTGGCTACAATGGGTTGAACAATGCCTAAGCACTATTACTCTTTCCATTCTTATCAATGGCTGCCAGCATGAGATTATCCAACCCTCCAGAGGCCTCTGTCAAGGAGATCCACTTTCGCCATTTTTGTTCATTCTCGGATCCGAAATTCTCACTCGGCTACTTCTAAAAGCTGAAACTCAAGGGAGTTTGCATGGAATTAAAGCCAGTCCAATGAGCCCAGCCATCTCCCACCTCCTTTTTTGCGGACGATTTAATTCTTTTTTGTAGGGCCAATACTTTTGAAGCAGAGGAAGTAGTTAGCTATCTTAATGTTTATGAAGCGTGGTCGAGTCAAGCTATCAATAAAAATAAGTCGAGAATCTTCTTCAGCAAAAACTCGGATGCTTCCTTGAAGGCAAATTTGTGAAATTCTGGGAACTAAGAAAGCTCCTCCTCAAGATAAATTTGGGTTTACCTCTGTTCACTAATCAAGGTAAAGCCCAACTATTCTCTAATGTGTTGGAAAGGGTGAAAAAGAGACTAATTAAGTGGATGGAAAACCAAGTTCATCTCCTTGGCCGGTCGAGGAACTTTAATCAAATTGGTAGCAATGGCAATTCCTACCTATGTCGTGTCAACTTTCTTCATTCTGGTGAATGTTTGTGATCAACTTGATAGTGCTTTTCGTAGGTTCTAGTGGGGGCATTCTAGTGGGGGCATAGTGTAACATCCTGCACTTTTTGAGCTGCCTAAAATAATTATTTGTGATCCAAAAGATAAATGAGTATTAATTTTGAGCAATGTTCATGTATTAGTATAATACGGGAGCTTAAAATAATTTTGGATAAAAATATAATTTTAAAAAGTTGAGGTTATTTTGAAAATTTGAGAAACTTTGGGGGCCAAAATGTAATTTTTACAAAGTTGGACATTGTCTGTCAATTTTAGAGAATGGTTCACAATATGGAGCCACCTCCTACTTGGTTTACTATGACTAATCTAATACTAATAATATAAACTATGAGGTAAAGATCCTTACGGAAATTAGAGGAAGCAAATAAAATAAAACAAAAAGGAAACAAAAAGAAATTCGGATGAAAAAGGAAGGAACAGTAACAGAAAAGAAGAACAGAACAGAGGAGAAGAGAAGAGAAACAAGAAGAAGAGGAGATAAGGAAGGCAGCAAAAACAAGAACAGAGAAACAAGTGTTGGAGTATTTTAACAAAAAAATTCTCTTTGTTTTCAAGATTGAAAAAGCATTGAAGTTTTGAGTAAAATTATAAAGTACTTTAGTACAACATTGCTTGAAAATGGAAAGAGAAAATTTTCTTACATACTTAAACTTTTGGAAAGTTTTTGTCCCACATTGGCCATTGTAAAGAACTTTAAGGAGTATATAAAGTGACACTCCTTGGCCTTTAAGTAAGATGCGTTTGAGTTTAAGACTCGCGCGAGCAAGGGGGGAAGGACAAGTGGGGGAGATACGAGTTTAATTTACGGATGCTCTGTGGCAGCATTCCGGCCTCTCCCCGAAGCTCGTATGGGACTATAGCATGTCTATTTATACTGCAAAATATAGCTGTTGGGCAACAGTAATATTCTTCATTACTTCCCAACAGTCACATTTTCTTTTATTACACAACAGTCATATTTTTTATTGCAGCACTTTATTTCTGAAATAAATTTCGGATTTATTTTTTGTAACAGATTTCCAACAGCTATTTTTCTTCACCTATAAAAGGAGACCTCTTCCTCACTTTTCAATACACAACTCTCAAACTCTCTTTTCTGATTTCTAAACACTTAGACTTGTGGGCATTTTGGTAAGGTATCGAGTGAAGCTTCTGCTTCATTCGTTTGTGTAGAATTACGAGTGAAGCAACAGTAAAAGCTGGGCTGTTGTATCCCGGAGGCGACGCGTCAATAACCTTGCTGCACCGGTGGTAATTCTTCGAAGGGGCGCGAATCGTCTTAAGAGAGCGACCTAGTCCGCGCCTCAGCCAGCTGTTTTATATTATATTTTTGGAGTTGTTCTTGTCTGTTTCTTGCAACAATTCCAACAATTTAAGACGATTCCTCGATGGCGGATTCCACCATGACTTCTGCTGCTCCTACTGCCAACTCGAATGACTTGAATAAGCCATTCCGTTTTGGTGGTCAAAACTTCAAAAGGTGGGCTAGCAAGGTATTGTTCTATCTTAAGTTGATGAAGGTAGTGTGGATTTTAACTGCCAAAAATCCAAAGAAGGTAGATACAAAAAATATGAGTGAGGAGGAGTTGGCGGAGCATGAAAAGTATACAACGAAGTGGGAAAACGATGAAGAAGATTGTCGTAATTATTTGCTCAATTGTCTTTCGGATGAGCTTTATGATTATTATTCTCATACTTACAATTCTGCCAAGAGAATGTGGAAAGCGTTGCAGCAAAAATACGACACCGAAGAAGCCGGAAAAAAGAAGTACGCATGCAGCCGTTTTTTCAACCACAAGATGTCGGAGAACGTGTCGGTTGTAGCTCAGACGCACGACCTTCAGATGATTGTACACGAAATCATCTCCGAAGGAATCAAAGTAGACGAACAAATGCAAGTAGCTGCCATCATAGACAAGTTGCCGAATTCATGGAAAGAGTTCCAAAAAGGCCTACGTCACAAGCAATCGGAACTGTCGATTGTCAACCTCATGGCGCGGCTTCAAATTGAGGAGGAAGCTAGAAAGCAAGACAAGAAGAACGAAGCTCTTGCCAACAACCCACATGCCAACCATGCCAATAGCCACCAAGGTAACGGTAATGCCTATGGTAATGGTGCTAAGGTAAACTTCCTAACGTCGAGTGATAGCGCTCCTAAGGGTCAAAATAATTTTCAAAGGCAAAATAATTTTTTGAATGCTAGAGGCAAGCATATGAAAAACAAAGGTTTTAAAAATCAGCATTCTTCCTTTGCCTCGAAGAAGTGGAATCAAGGCCAATCTTCCAACCGTGGAAATAGCAACAAGAAAAATAAAATTTCAAATAACAATTCTAGCAACAATAATTTTGCAAATGAAGGTTTTGCAAATGGTGCATGTTTTATTTGTGGAAAACAAGGACACCATGCTAGAAATTGTCGTTATAGGAAATTCGGTTCAACGCCACAAGCTAATGTTACCGAAGAACCACTTGTTGCTATGATTTCGGAAATAAATTTGGTTGGAAGTGAAGAAGGATGGTGGGCCGACTCCGGAGCTTCAAGACATGTTTGTCATGATAAAAATTGGTTTCAAAACTATGTTCCGGTAGAAAAAGACAAGAAGGTTTTGCTTGGTGATTCTCATTCCACAAAAGTCTTAGGCATGGGAGATGTTGTTCTTAAGTTTACCTCGGGCAGAATTTTGACCCTTAAGGATGTGCTATACACTCCGGATATTAGGAAGAACTTGGTGTCCGGTTATCTCCTCAACAAGGCAGGATTCAAGCAGATTTTCGAGTCCGATCAATTTATTCTGTCAAAGAACGGTATGTTTGTTGGTAAAGGCTATGCATGTGATGGTATGTTTAAACTCAATGTTGAAATGAATAAGACTTCTACTTCCGTTTATATTGTGTCTTGTGTGAATACTTGGCATGCTCGTCTTTGTCACATAAATGGCAAATACCTTAAAGATATGAGTCATGTAGGACTTTTGCCCAAGTTGCATAATGAACTTGAGAAATGTGAATTTTGTAGCATGACCAAAATCACTAAACAACCTCACCACAAAGTCGAAAGAAATTCTGAATTATTAGAGTTAGTTCATTCAGATATATGTGAATTTGAAGGCTTTTTGACACGTGGTGGAAAAAGGTATTTTATCACTTTTATTGATGATTTTTCTAGATATTGTTATGTTTATCTCATGAAAAATAAAAGTGATGCTTTTGAAATGCTTACTGTGTTTATCAAGGAAGTAGAAAATCGTTTTGATAGGAAGATAAAAAGATTGAGAAGTGATAGAGGCATGGAATATGACTCCTTAGGCCTTATCACATATATCCAATATTTAGGGATAGTTCATGAAACTACCCCTCCTTATTCGCCAGCATCTAATGGTGTGGCTGAAAGGAAAAATAGAACCTTGATCAATTTAACCAATGCCATGCTTGCTAGCTCTAGTGCACCTAAGAATCTTTGGGGCGAAGCTCTCTTGACTGCAAATTATGCCCTTAATAGAACACCTAGAAAGAAAATCCTCAAAACTCTTTATGAGTTGTGGAAAAATAGAAAACCAAATTTAGAACACCTTAGAGTTTGGGGTTGCTTAGCCTTTGTGAGGATTTCTGACCCTAAAATTCCCAAGTTGGGAATTAGAGCATCACGTTGAGTTTTTGTGGGTTATGCTCTAAATAGTAAAGCTTATAGGTGTATTGATCTTAAGAACAATGTTGTGGTTGAATCTATGGATGTGATATTTCATGAAGATAAGTTTCCTTATAAATTCAAAGATAGTGGGGGTGAAGAAACCGAAACCATAGAATCATCCCAACCTAGTCAAGAGGCAAGTTCCTCACAACCTCTTAGCGTAAGAAACGAAGAACATAGAAGGAGCAAACGTGCAAGGGTAGAGAAAGACTTTGGCCCTGACTACCTTGTATATAATGTTGAGGGAAGTCCTATTACCCTAGAAGAAGCTTTATCTTCACCAGACTCTGACCTTTGGAAAGAAGCTATAAATGATGAAATAGAGTCTCTAATGGCTAATAGAACATGGAAGTTAGTTGACTTACCTCCGGGTTGTAAATCCATAGGTTTTAAATGGATTCTAAGGAAGAAGCTTAAACCTGATGGTACAGTTGACAAGTTTAAAGCAAGGTTGGTTGCAAAGGGGTTTAAACAACGAGAGGATATTGACTTTTTTGATACTTTCTCGCCAGTCACTAGAATAACATCCATTAGGCTTTTAATTGCTATAGCAGCAATCCATAACTTAGAGATTCACCAAATGGATGTTAAAACAGCCTTCTTAAATGGAGAACTGGAAGAAGAGATTTATATGGACCAACCAGAAGGTTATATCCAACCAGGGCATGAGAGCAAGGTATGCAAGTTAACTAAATCCCTATATGGGTTGAAACAAGCTCCCAAGCAATGGCATGATAAATTCGATCAATGTGTTCTAGCTAGTGGTTTTAAAGCAAATGAAAGTGACAAATGCATCTACTATAAATCTGAAAATAGTGAGCATGTTATCATTTGCTTGTATGTGGATGATCTTTTAATTTTCGGCACTAGCATGAAAATTATTGAATTCACCAAATCTTTGTTAAAAAAGAATTTTGAAATGAAAGATTTGGGTGAAGCTGATGTGATTCTAGGTATGAAAATTACTAGAACTCGTGATGGCATATTTCTTGATCAAGCTCATTATGTTGAGAAAATTTTGAGGAAATACAAATATTTTGATTGCAAAACTGCATGCACTCCTTTTGATCCTCAAAATCATTTATATCCTACTAAGCTTGATGTTGATGTTATGAATCAAAAAGAATATGCAAGTATAATTGGCAGTCTTAGATATGCTACTGATTGCACAAGGCCTGATATTGCATACGTTGTTGGTGTTCTTAGTAGATTTACAAGTAAACCTAGTCTTGAACATTGGAATGCCATGTATCGTGTTATGGGTTATCTCAAAAGAACTATTAACCATGGGTTGATGTATCAAAGGCAACCAGCTGTTCTTGAAGGTTTTAGTGATGCAGATTGGAATTCTCAATCTGGAGATTCCATGTCAACAACAGGCTATGTGTTTACATTAGGTGGTGGAGCTGTATGTTGGAGATCCAAGAAGCAACAGATAATTGTCAAATCCACCATGGAAGCTGAACTAATTGCCTTGGCTTCAGCAAGTGAAGAAGCAGGTTGGCTACGAGATCTATTGTTCGAGATGCCTATGTGGGAAAAACCAGTGCCACCTGTCTTGATTCACTGTGATAGCACTGCAGCCATTGGCAGAGTGCAAAGTAAGTATTATAATGGAAAATCCAGATCAGTTAGAAGAAAACACAGTACTGTGAGATCATACCTTAGCGAAGGTGCGATCAATTTTGATTATGTGAGATCAGGCGATAATCTCGCTGATCCACTTACAAAAGCTCTAGCTAGAGAAAAGATCTGGTATACATCGAGGGGGATGGGACTTAAGCCCAAGAATGTATAAGTCACCTATAAGGATACAACCTCCTAGGGACTGGAGATCCCAAGAACTAGGTAAGGAGACCAACGAATTATAGAGTGACTGGTGTTGTACATGTACTACTTTTGTCTTATGACAATGTCCCTCCCTATGGTGTAAGTACATGTTTCTCGTAACGATATTGTAGGTTGAGATTCATGGTAATCTCTTAATGAGTTCTATAGCCCATACGGGTAGGATGTAATAGTTACGAGAGCATCCTTGATAGACTCACCTATATGAGTGTGGAAGTAAGGCCGCTTCCTATGAGAATTGGGCTAATTCTCTAGAGCACTCATGAAAACTGGGATAAAGCACATGGCCATAACGTGCTGGCTTATGAAGCTTGGTATAGGATACCTTGAGTTTCATGTGTGTGACGTCTTCTACGTATCCTTAAGTAGCCATCGTTTCAAGGCTGAGTCCACTTTGGCTCTAATACGGGAAGACTGAAACACTAAGTGAAGGTTTCAAGGCAGAGCCACTTTCACAATGCATGAGACTCTCACCTTTTGCCCACTGTCTAAGTTGTGAATTTTTTATTAAAATAAGTGGGGGATTGTTGGAGTATTTTAACAAAAAAATTCTCTTTGTTTTCAAGATTGAAAAAGCATTGAAGTTTTGAGTAAAATTATAAAGTACTTTAGTCCCACATTGCTTGAAAATGGAAAGAGAAAATTTTCTTACATACTTAAACTTTTGGAAAGTTTTTGTCCCACATTGGCCATTGTAAAGAACTTTAAGGAGTATATAAAGTGACACTCCTTGGCCTTTAAGTAAGATGCGCTTGAGTTTAAGACTCGCACGCGCAAGGGGGGAAGGACAAGTGGGGGAGATACGAGTTTCTGAAATTTACGGATGCTCTGTGGCAGCATTCCGGCCTCTCCCCGAAGCTCGTATGGGACTATAGCATGTCTATTTATACTGCAAAATATAGCTGTTGGGCAACAGTAATATTCTTCATTACTTCCCAACAGTCACATTTTCTTTTATTACACAACAGTCATATTTTTTATTGCAGCACTTTATTTCTGAAATAAATTTCGGATTTATTTTTTGTAACAGATTTCCAACAGCTATTTTTCTTCACCTATAAAAGGAGACCTCTTCCTCACTTTTCAATACACAACTCTCAAACTCTCTTTTCTGATTTCTAAACACTTAGACTTGTGGGCATTTTGGTAAGGTATCGAGTGAAGCTTCTGCTTCATTCATTTGTGTAGAATTACGAGTGAAGCAACAGTAAAAGCTGGGCTGTTGTATCCCGGAGGCGACGCGTCAATAACCTTGCTGCACCGGTGGTAATTCTCCGAAGGGACGCGAATCGTCTTAAGAGAGCGACCTAGTCCGCGCCTCAGCCAGCTGTTTTATATTATATTTTTGGAGTTGTTCTTGTCTGTTTCTTGCAACAATTCCAACAACAAGAATAGAAGCTGAAAATTAAGTCTTGCAGAGGTAGTTTTAGGGCTGTTTTTACACTTTAATTTCCTATTGTTAAGTTGTAATTTCTGCTGGGTTTTAACATGGTTTTGAGAGGTGTGTGAAGGTGTAATTAAGGTGTGTGGTTAAGATGTGTATATGTATGCAAATTTCTGTGTTTTAGAGGTGTGTAGTGGCTGCCATATGGGTGATATTAAGGCTGTGTTATGTGCTGTGTGTGTGGGAAGAAGGGCAAACGCTGCTGCCATAGCAGCAGTGTTGCTGTGCATTTTGGGTTGGCTTCTTTGTGCAAAAGTGTGTGGTCAGTGGCGAAACTACATATGTACGAGAGGGCTAATGCAGCCCCTCAGATTTTGAATATATATATATATATAGTGTTTTTTTTTTCATTCGCGACTCTCTCTCCTCCTCCTCTCTTGGCTCTCACTCAGATCAGTCAACTCTCATCGGAGTCACAGGCTCACCGCTCACCGGCGGGGGCTCACGGAAGTGTGGCTCTTACTCTCTCAGTCATCGCGGCACCACCCACGGCCACCGGTCATCGGCTCATCGCCTCATCGGTAACGCCTACGCCGGTCGCCGTCAAGTCAAGGTCCCACGCCTGTCGAAGTCTCAAAGCCCCGATTCGGAAGCGCGAAGCCGGCGAAGGCCTTCCCCAGTTCGGCAGTTCCCACCCGGCTACCCCAACTCCAGTCAGTCCCCACCCCAACTCCGGCAACTCCAGCCGGATCAGATCTGGCAGATCTAGCTTAGATCTACCGTCTACAAGCCGGCGGATGAACCGAGGAAGTGACGAACCTCACCGGTCGGCGGTCACGGCACCTCACGCCTGAAATAGTAAAATTGCAGATCTGACTTTGAGTTTCAGTCATCGATGGTCATGGCGAAGAACCAACCGCCAGCGACATTGCGACAACGACGCCGTTCTGATTTCTGAGGACTAAGGTTAGTGTGCATTTTGAACAATTTCTTTTGCTATTGAGAATTGATTATTTGATTAATAATTTTAAATTGTTAGTTGTGTATTTGTAACGCCCCGGAAATCCGGAACTCCCTTGCTCCGGACCCCAAGGACGTTAACCTATAATATCACACAGATCAGAGCACCTGTCATAAATTTTAGATTCTTGAACAACGTCACGCTAAGTTCTTCCAACACATAAAGTTCCATAACAAAAGTTTCCTGACTTAAGATATTACAAATCGTACATAATTCTTAACCAACACACTAGCTATATAGGCCCACGTAGGGGTTCTATATACATAATCTAGAGTAGATGCCTTAAGACCTTACCTGATACTGACCTCCCTCACACAAGCTACCGCTACGGACTACCTGCAGAACATAACAATTAAGGGTGAGCTTTTGAGAGCTCAGTAAGGTCGTTCAAAATAATCTCGGAGGGAGTTACAGCAATTCAAGACGAATAGTTGAGGCATCTCAAACAATTGTGCTCAGACATTTCGAACAATAAATTTAGATACAATGCTCATACATTCAGAAGATACTGATCACAGGTACTAGCAATGCCATACAGGCAAGGCTCAGAAAATGTACATATGCATGATGTACCATAATAGTAGTCCATTTAGGTACTAGCCTGCGTTCCACGCAGGATTTAGATCAGCCTTATAATGCCCGCCTCAGAACAGAACAGAACAGATTCCCATGTCAGTATACAAAAGACATTTATCTCAGAATCAATGCACAGATCAATGCTCAATACGCAATAAAAAGTGAGCACTGATAGGAGTTTAATAATCGAATCAGGCTCAACATCAGGGCTTACTTGGCAATAATATATTGAAATCAATGTACATTTAGAGTTCAAAAACGGACATATGCAGACAAAAGAATAATTGCAGAAGAAAAATTGATAGCTCGAGGTTCGGATAGAAACCCTTACCTGGTTCAACTACGGTACCCTAGCCGAAAAATCCTTTGCTTTAACCTAAATGGAACAGTCGAAAGATTAGAAGACAACTTACATCACTGTATTATAACTTAATATTAACTCACGCACATTTCTAGAAAGACCCCCTCGCCGGATGTGTAAAATTACCAAAATGCCCGAGGTAAAAATTACCAAAACACCCCTCGCATCCCTAATCACCAAAATAGCGTTCCCATGATTAAACGTGCTAAAATAGCCCTAACATATGTGAATTTAATCAAAACACCTTTTATAGGTAAAATTACCAAAATACCCCTTTAAGGTGATAAATTACCAAAATACCCCTAAGGGTTTCCGACATCGAAAATTTTCAAAAATATCTTAAAATATTATTTTAAGCATCCTAGAGTCATTTCTGGGCTAAAAAGTACTTTAGAAAATTTTCGCCCGAAAATTCCGAACCGGTGTCCGGACCAAGCGCTTAAAAGCCGGCTCGGCTAAAAATACCTATCGGCTCTGGAATGGTAGAAAATTTTATATACTGCATCATATCAATAAATTAAGGTTCTCCTAAAAGTCTTAGATTAAAATAATTTCATTTACTATGTCAAATAATTCAATAATTTTAGTTAGCCGACACCCTAATTTAGCACCCTTTGTGGGTACCAAAAATTTCCGAAAAATTTCAGGGTGTACGTCTCGTAAAAATATCTGATCACAGTTTTGCACACTTTGTCTAATTTTGATCTTAGGTATTTATAAAAATTCGTTGAAAACACTGCCTAGTTAATTCTTACCTTTAGTGACAATAACAACTACTATTCACTAGGGGTGCAACTTAGACGGGTTGGGTTTTAACCCAACCCGAGAAAACCCAATATTTTAAAAGTCCATCTCAACCCAACCCAACTTGGGTTTTTTGTAAAAAAAAGCCCAACCCGACCCAACCTAAGTAAAAATACTATGGGTCGGATTTAACCCAAACAAATCCAAGTGCAACTAATATCGTTAATTTTTTTGTCTTTTATTTTATAAAATGATTCTCAACTCATTTCATTATCTAAAGACTAACATGACTCGCATTTGACTTATATGATATACTTTATTTTTGATAAATGAAAAGTTTAATTTATTTGGTCATAGATGAAATACAATACTTCTAAAGAAATATTTCTACATCAATCACTAAACAAACACATAGATCAAACATTAAAGACAAGTAATAAACTCCATTATAATAAAAAAATATTATAGTCTTCCTTAAACTAGCAACATAAATAAATATCAACATGTGTAGAGGAAAAAAAAAGTAATAAGTTATAACACTTAATACAATAGGTCCCCTCTCACTTTAATTCATGCATGTCTTTAAACCACGTGAGAAGGAATAAAACCATTAACAAAAGGTCCTAAAAGAAAAGAAAAAAAAGAAGAAGAAACAAAAGTAGAAGAACACAAGGCAACAAAAGAAAGAAAAAGAAGTCTGAAGAGAAAACAGAAGAAACCAAGAAAGGAGGAGACAAAGGGTCTTGAAAAGAAAATAAAAGCAGAAGAGAAAGAAGGCAGCAGGTGGCGCAAAGAAGAGAAAAGAAGACAGCGGCAGAAGAATTTGAGCATCGCGGCAAAGGGCGAAGGCACACCGGCGACTGCCTCGGAGAACACCGGAAGGCGACGCTGGCCAGCCCATACTACCGCCGATAGATAGGTAAATCAAATCTGAAAAAAAAAAATGAGTTACAGTGGATGCCGACGACGGCGAGGTGACCGGTTTTAGGATGAACAATAGCCGCTACGGCCAAGAGCGGCGACAGCCATGGACACCGGCAACTACGGCGTATCCCGACGACGCCGATCTCGATTTCGGGTGCATTCAAACGCCACCAAAATCTGCCTAGGAATTTTTTTTTCTGTTTCTACAAATTCATGGTTGCGTTGGTGTTTGTGAGAAGTATGGGAGCAAATGGATGTCTTTGGATACGATTGCGTTGCGAGTTGTCGATGGTGAAATAATGCGACGGCATACCGCAGGCCGATCATACCACTGTCTTTGGGAAGGTGAAAATGACGAGATCACTGTATCTTCACCGGAGAAGCAGAAGCGGGCTGTCGGGGAACCATAGAAAATGATTTGGGCAAAATTGGCTACGCCTCAGCCGACTGTCGAGGAAGGAGAGAAATCAGAGAATGAAGGGAGATTCATTGACTTGGTTTTTTTTGTTAGGTTAGGATGGGTTAGCTTGGTTTTAATGGGTTTGACCCAATTTAATTCATATAAACATTAACCTAGCTCAAACAAACCCACTTTTATATTAACTGGGTTTGATGGGTTTAAACCTGTCCATATCTGAGCTGGGTTGGTTAAAGCCCAAATTGCACCCCTACTATTCACATCAGTACCCACACTATTTCACCTAAACACACACACACACACACACACACACACACACACACTTACTTCATCTTCTTCACTCTTCCAGCCGAAGCACACTCACCTGGACACTCCCATACACACATTGTTATACATTTACACACAAATACACCTTAATTTCACACCCTTGCACGCATTACAACACATTTAACATTCACCCATATGCACGAATCATCATATACATCCACCCGCACACATCCTCTTAAGAACACACACAATACACACACTAAACCTACAAAATACGCACTTAACTCCTCAAAATTTCACTACCACTCGCCATTTCTTCTCTTAAACACCCTTATACACATCAGATTTCACATATATCCACCTAACACACTCAAATTACCCCTACATACCCCCACTGCGCAAGAACACACACACACACACACACACACACACACACTGTTATATGAAGGTAAACCGTACACCCACTCGACCACCTTGCAAACACCCTATCAACCCACAAGATTATTCATTTAACTACCCCAACATATATAAACCCACATGGTCTCACAGCACATACACACCCTCATGCTTTCATTCACTGCGCATGACACAGCTGTGGCCTCCTTTGCCCCACAGTCAACCTCACGCACATAACCTTCAAAACTTTGCTCACAGGTGCATACAAAAGTAAGCAGAAAAAGAATTTGCTCCTTACAGGTTCTCTCTATTCTTCTCTGATTTTTTTTGGATCGTCCTTAAGCCCACTGTTCTCTTCGGTTTTCTCCTTCTCTGTTTCTTCTTCTTCTTCTTGGTTTCTTGCCCTGTTTCTCTCTTTGTTCTGCTTCTCTTCTCTTCTTTGTTTTTTTTCTTCTCCTTTCTTTCACCAGAAAACTTATTCTTCCCATTAAAAAATATTATATTTAACTTAGTCACCTAGCTAAGATGAGGTGTCAACCCCATAATAAAGTCTTCAATTTATACTTTATGAAATTATACCATTAGCCCCAACCTTCAAATATTTGCAAAAGAACCCCCGAACTTCTTTTTTTTTACGCGCCCGAAATTATGCGGATATTACAGCATTTGATAATTTAGATTATTAATTGATACTTTATGGATGTTAATCGTGCATTGAGCACTTGAGATTTGAGATTGTTGATGGAGGATGGGATCCAATTGAATTTTTATCTCATTTGAGCATTGATTATTTGATTGATAATTTTAGGTTGTGTTAATTGTGCATTTAAAAATTGAGATTATTAATTGCTAATTATATGTTGTTAATTGTGCATTGAGCATTTGAGAATTGAGATGGTTAATGGAGGATGGGACCCAATTGGATTGAGATGTCGGATATGTGATTTAGTTGAATGGTGGGTTGTAATTAGGTCAATTAGGTTAACGCGATAATAAAACATGACTGGAAAAGTAAAAGAATAAAATATTTGTAATTAACTAGGTTATTTGATTGTTAATTGATGGACTGATATTTAAAATAAAATATTTTTTTTTCAGAATGGAAAGGTTATTTCCAAAGAAAGCAAAGGTGGAAAAATTATTGCAGTCTAATAAGAATGAGGGTAGAAATCAAGATATTATTCAACAGTCTCCGATTCCAACAGTAAGGGACAAGGCTCTCATTGTGTATCGTGATATTCATTCCGGACATTCAAGCAGAGTTAGCGATGAGTTCAACTCTGACGAGCTTATTGCGGATCCTGGGTTGCGTCCTAATATTTTGGATTATGGTCCTAATGTTCGAGATAAAGTTTGACGAGCGTATTGGTCGAAAGGTCCTTGCCAGCCTCGTCACCACAAATTTTCATTTACACAATTCAAAACTCAGTCTCGTTGATTTGTTTCTTCTTGGTTTGACATTTATTCGAGTTGGTTGGAATATAGTGTAGCAAAAGATGAAGCATATTGTTTGTGTTACTACTTGTTCGAAAGTGCTCATGGGGAGCAAGGGGTGGTGGTACTTTTGTTAGGCATGGTTTTAACGATTGGAGAAAGAAGGAAAAATTCCAAAAACATGTTGGAGAAGTTGGTAGTGTACACAACCTTGCTTTAACTAAGTGTCAAGCCTTTGATAACCCTCAGCGGAGTATTGAAGTAGTTTTGTCCAAGCAAACAGATGGAAGTAGGGTTCAATATCGTACTCGCTTGACTGCATCAATTGATGTTATTCGGTTTTTCTTACGTCAAGGCTTGTCTTTCCGTGGGCACGATGAATCTGATGATTCTGAAAATCAGGGAAATTTTCTAGAACTGTTAGAGTTTCTTGCTGATCACAATGAAAATGTGAAAAAAGTCGTGTTGTCGAATGCTCCTCAGAATCTCAAATTGACATCACCAAAAGTTCAGAAAGAAATTGTTAGTACCGTTGCCGGAGAAATAAGAGATGCAATTGTTGGGGACGTGAAAACTAAATTATTTTTCATTTTAGTTGACGAGTGTCATGATATTTCAGTCAAAGAACAAATGGGAGTTGTCTTGAGATATGTGGACAAAAGAGGACGTGTGATTGAACATGTTCTTGGTATTGTCCATGTTGCTAGTACTGCTGCCTTATCATTGAAAGATGCGATTGATAGTTTATTTGCAATGCATGAATTGAGCATTTCAAGAATTCGTGGACAAGGCTATGATGGAGCAAGTAATATGCAAGGTGAATTCAATGGTCTTAAAACCTTAATTCAGAGGGAGAATGAAAGTGCTTATTATATTCATTGCTTTGCTCATCAACTTCAACTAACTCTTGTAGTCGTTGCAAAAAAACATTCTCAGATTTCATCGCTCTTTAATTTGGTTGTTAAGGTAGTAAACACCGTGGGAGTTTCATGCAAGTGAAGAGATGCTATTTGAGAAAGTGAAGCCATTAGATTTGCTCATGACCTTAAGAGTGGTGATATCGTCAGTGGTCGAGGTTTAAATCAAGAAACTAGCATCAAAAGAGCAGGAGAGACCCGTTGGGGATCACATTACGGTGCATTATTGAATTTGAGTCATATGTTTGCTTCAGTGATATGTGTGCTTAATAAGGTTGTTGAGGATGCTACAAATTATGAACACAGAGGTGAAGCATTGGGTCTTTTGAACTCGGTGTCAACTTATGATTTTGTCTTCAACATGCAATTGATAATAAATATTTTAGGGATGACGAATGAACTTTCACAAGCATTACAAAAGAAAGATCAAAACATTGTGAATGCAATGAAGTTGGTAAGAATAGCAAAGCAACGATTGCAGGAGTTTAGCAATCATGGGTTGGAAGACTTGCTGGAAGAGGTCTCACAATTTTGTGTAAAACACGATATTGATGTATTGGACATGAGTGCGAGGTTTGTAGTCCCGGGGAGGCAAAGACGTAATGTTGAAGAAGGTACATATTTTTACCACTATCGTGTTGATATTTTTTTAACGGTTGTTGATTTGCAAATCAGTGAGTTGAATAATCGTTTTGGTGAGATAACTACGGAGTTGCTTATTTGTATGGCATGTTTTGATCCAAGTGATGATTTTTCTGCTTTTAATAAGTAGAAGTTGATACGTCTTGCATAGTTTTATCCATATGACTTTTCGTCGATAGAGCTTAAGGTACTTCAAAGTCAGCTCGAGACTTATATCATGGATGTGGTCTCATGTGAAGAACTTTATGAAGTCAAGGGAATTGCTATAAAGTTAGTTGAGTTGAAAAAGGATGTGATATATCCTTTGGTGTTCTTGCTTTTGAAATTGGTCTTACTTCTACCTGTTGCAACTGCTACTGTAGAAAGAGCTTTCTCTGCAATGAAGATAATAAAGACTCAACTTCGGAATCGCATGAGAGACGAATGGATGAATGATAGCTTGGTTTGTTACATCAAGAAAAATATCTTCAAAACTATTGCAAATGAGACTATTATCAAGCGCTACCAATCTTTGGCGCCTCATCGAGTAGTTATTTAGTGCTTTCGTTTGTAAACACTGAAATGTGTATTTTGTATTCTCTTTTGTGTTGGAAAGAGTCTTTAGTGGCTATCATAAAACTTAATAAGACCTTTTAGATACTTTTTAGTTTGTTTTGTGTATTATCGAAAAGTGTACTTTGTTTGTATGCTATTTACTTATAAAAATATTTATTGACTTCGATATATTTTTAGCTCCCCCTGGGATGAAATCCTTGTTCCGCCACTGTGTGTGGTAATGGTGATGAGGAAGAGAAGGATGTAGGGGGAAGGAATGCGGTGATATGTTGTGTGTATTTATGAGTGTGTGAGGAGTTTATATGTGCGTGAAAGGAAGGGGGCAGCAGCAGCAGCAGCAAGGGGGTTTGCTACTGTGTTGTTGCATATGGTGTGTGTCTTTGAAGAATATGTGTGGGTTTTAGGTGCATTAGTGTGTGGGTTTTAGGTGTACCATTGTGTTTATGTGTAGTAGTGTGTTTATGTGTACTAGGGTGTATATTAGTGTGAGTGTATGTAAGTTGACTGTGTGAAAATGGGTCTCGGTAGGGAAGAAGGTAGAAGATGAGTGTGTGTGTAGGTCAGGTGAAATAGTAGGTGTATTAATGAGAATAGTAACTATTTTGTCACTTAAAAGTAGGGAATTATTTAGGCAGTTTTTTCATAATTGTTTATAAATAGTAGTTCGGGTCAGAATTTGACAAAATCCAAAACAGTAACCCTAATATGTTTACGAGATGTATGCTCAGGAATTTTTTGGTAATTTTCAGTATCCGTGAAAGACGTTAAATTAAGGTATTCATTAAAAGAAATTTTCAATTTATTTAGCATATCAAACCAAATTATTTTAATCTAAAAATTTTAGAAAAATCTTATTTTACTGAGATATCTTATTATCTAAAATTTCGTGTCATTCTGAGGCCGATAGATATTTTTAGCAAAACCGACTACTGAGCGCTCGGTCTGGACACTGGTTTGGATTTTCGAGTGAAATTTTTTTGAAACACTTTATAACCCAAAAATGACTTGAGATTGCTTAAAAAGGTGTTTTCAAGTATTTTTGAGATTTTTTTGGTGTGAGGGGCACCGGGGGTATTTTAGTAATTTACATCCTGGTAATTTTACCCACTAGAGGGCTGTTTTGGTAAACTCACATACGATAAGAATATTTTGAAGATTTTACTTATGAGAAGGATGTTTTGGTATTTTAGACATGAGATGGGGTATTTTGGATAATTTTACCAAATCTTGGGCATGTTTTGGTAATTTTTCACACTCAGTGGTGAACTGGGTGAGAAGACATAGTTGAGTATTTGAAATTAATTTGTTGCTGATTCACTTATTCAAATACGGTAGAAGGAGACTGGGACCAGACTAAGAGGAAAACTTTCGAATTCTATTAGCGGTTCTGTAAGTGATCTATCATTTCAACTAGTATTTTTATAAAGCATATATGCTATTTACTTTTGATAAGCATTGTTTATTAACTATGAACTGTTTTGGCTACGTTTATCTGCTTTTGCTTGCTTGGAGAAAAGAATTTAATTTGTCAAAAAGCTTGTGGCGATACTTATTTTCTCGTTAAAAATTGGACCAACATGTAGATGGTATTTTGTTTGAAGTTATAATAGATTTTAGATTTGAAGTGCTTGGTGCAAATGAGATATTTTGGTGTTGATCTATTGTGATTATGAAATGTTTTGGAAAACTATTGATATGTTGTAAGATGGTTTGACCATCAGTGCTTGAGGGATTATATTGTGATAAAGAGAAATGTGGTTTTTGCTTACCCGGTTGCTGTCCCCCATTTTTAATGGGAAAAAGTTAGATTGTGGATCCCGGTCAACAAAGAGTTGAACGTTGATGTAATGCGCATTACTACTTCAAGTGGTCATCCTTGCTTCACAGTGATTATTATTCCAAGGTGGGATTCTGGGTACAGGTCAGTGGGACGATGTACGCTGACGGGTACAAATCAGTTGGACCAAACGATGATCGCAGCATATCGTTTGAGCAGGTGTTTGGTTGGAATAATTTTGTGATGACGTTTTTGTGTCAATTGATTTTTATGCCCTGAGATTTGTTCTCTTTACTCTATTACGTTTTACAGAATGATTTCTTATAGAAGTGATTATTTATTCCATGATTTGATTACGTAAAATTGTTAAATTATAAACTGAATTATTATTTTGACGCGCTATGGTCCAGCTACTTGAATCACTAGTTACTTACGTGCACGTGAAAGCTCATTCCTTACTTATCATTTCAAGTTAAAAAGTAAAGCGAGGATGACGAGCGTTGGATTAGAATTTAGAGTGGAGCTCCAGAGACTATACTAGATGACTTTGAATCCTACCCTTGGTGTTACCGTAAGAAGTGTTGTAATGAGTTTGGGCATATAATTATATATGGAGTTGTAGTTGGGTTTCAAGTAGTGTATAGTTGTTGCCTTTAGAGACAATTTCATAGTTGTTGATAAATGTCTATTTGTATTAAGATTAGAACTGAAGTTTTTATTTTTAGAGTTGTATAAGATTTAGTTTTCGCTGTAGTTGTATTGGTTTTAGTAAGTAAGGCCTGGTAGAGCCCTTCGTGGGAGCTCAATGGACCTGCGGCCGGTCACGGACCTTATTCACGGGCTCACTTGTGGGTTCGGGTCGTGACACATGGTGAAAGCAAAAAGCACTTCTTTTGCCCGAAAGCACGGGACATTATTTGTATTCCTAAAGATAGAGGGGGACTTGGGTTTAAGCCAATGAAAGCTTTCAATCAACTCTTCTAGCAATGGGCTGGACGATACTTCATGAGCCGAACAAGACATGGGTCAAACTTATGGAGAAAAAATATCTTGAAGGAACTTCCTTTTTGGAATACATACCACCAAAGTCAGCCACATGGATAGGAAAGGCATTTGCGCAAGCAGGGAAATTCTGAGGGGGTTTTTATGCTTCATAGTTGGAAACGGTGAAAACATTGACATAAGGAGTGATCGTTGGATGCCTACGATTCAGAGCTTGCGGCC
Source organism: Escallonia herrerae (assembly GCA_033070095.1). Taxonomy (NCBI): domain Eukaryota; kingdom Viridiplantae; phylum Streptophyta; class Magnoliopsida; order Escalloniales; family Escalloniaceae; genus Escallonia; species Escallonia herrerae. The sequence goes on along the minus strand of JAVXUP010003076.1, from coordinate 1,785 downwards.
GGATATAATCCCAGATAATTACCTGCTTGGTTCCAAAGTATCGAGCATACTTGACCAAACTTTGCATTATTGGAATTTAGACAAGCTGATAAGCCTCTTTTCGGATTCACATTGGCGAAATACAAAAAATTCGCATTTTCCCAACTAGGTCCCAGAATTATCCTGGACACCCAACAAATCTAGAAAGTTTACTGCAAGATCAGCCTATCTGTTTGAAATGAAAATCTATTTCGAATTGTTCATGAAAGGAACCAATCGTTACGGAAAAAGCTCTGGAAGGCCAAAATTCGTGAGAGACAAATTCTCATATGGCTCATAGCATGGAATATCCTTCCTGTTAGATGGAAACTCCAAGCTTTTTTTTTCCCCTAAAATCGACATTAAGTACCCACTGTGTAACTCAGGGAGGAAAACACATCACATAACTTTCTTACATGCCCTTTGACTCGAGCATTATGGGTTGCATCGCCAGAAAAATTTCGGCCGCCAAATTTGCCAATCCAAGAGTCGACAAATACCAATGACCATCCAGAGAGTAGCACCATTCAATGGCTCACAGTTAATATATCTCCCTCATTCCAACTTGATAATGACCCCAAGATTACCCATCATTACACTCTTTTGCTACCACGGTTATGGATTATGTAAGGAGGTGCAAAAATATGGTGTTTCAAAAAGTGGAAATCAATGCAAAGGAAATGTCAAAACAGATCCAAATGGCATATGAAAGTTACAAAGAGGCTGTAATTTCTACATCAATTCCTAGGTTGCCTCCCGCTGTTAGATACAATCCTCCCACTCATTGGCACAATTTTGATGCCACTGTCCGTGAGTCAAGAACCATCCAAGCTGCTACAGTGCGTGATCACAATGGTAAAATCATCTCTGCCCAAACCATATCAAGTGCAGCAATGGACCCTGAATCTGCCGAACCACTAACAGGCGCATGTCAATTTTTTGAAGGTGATGCGCAAGAAGTTGTGAATTGGCTCAACCATCATGCTCAGATGCCCCACTAGAAATGCATCTCCATTATTGCAGAAGCCAAGGAGAAGCTAAAATCATTTCACTGTTGATCTGTTTTGAGAGAATGTAGACTTGTAGATAGCTTGGCCCGTGACATAGCTAAATGGGCTGATGTTTCCAGCTCTTTTGGATTGGTTCCTCTTCATCCTTTATTCCTCTTTTGCCATTGGATGAAACTCTGAACTAGGAGCCTTCTTTTGTAATGCCTTCATGTTAATGCAATGACAGTTATTTCATCGAAAATAGTTGTATAACCTAAATTTTTATACTTATTTCATCAAAAATAGTTACGTTTAATTATAATTATGAATAAATGCATGTTTGACAGAATAAACTAATTTTCATAGTGAAATATAAATAACAATGTCTATGTGCGGGTGACTCTGATTTAGTAATCACATAGAGGAACAGAAATTAAAAGTTTATTTAGTACAAAAAAAAATACACTTACCAAAAAAAAAAAATGCAAAGATACATTGCAATCAATTTTTTGTTGCATAAGTCATTTTTTTTTGTGTCAGCATAAGTATCTTTTAAAAAATTAGTACATTTAACTGGCATGCTCATGACGTTAACTACATGGTAGTTTAATCCTGATATAGACTTTTGGTCTATGCATTTTTTCTAAACCATATAATTTTAAAAGTTAATCACCGCGACTAATTAAATTATGATGACGTGACACTTTTGTAAGCAAATAGAACCGCGCAATAAAAGTATACAAAAATAAGCATTAAGATCAATATGTTATTGCATGAG